>JAPZDX010000025.1:5834326-5848632 GCA_029783625.1 Naso annulatus
AGATTGTTTCACATTAAACAAAAACCAAAAAGCTCAGCCTCATGTTCTATGTGATGCATGACATTGACTTCTGCAAATTTCGAGAGCCTGCCAAGAGATTTTCATCAAATAAGTGGAAAACAACAGATGGCTCAAACAGCAGAAAAAATACATTGAAACTTTCAACAAAACCCCAACAGCAAAGTCTGCCAAATGGTTAGCCCCACTGTGAAGAGTATTTGATTTGTAGTTGCAGAAATATGCCAAACCACTGGCATAGTCCTGTGTGCTGATAGTCTATATTTATCTTACTGTTAACACATTGCATGAAAAGACCAAAACCAACAATGAGTTGATCATACTAACAAGTATTGTCTGTGCATCCAAAGTCTGTTGCTTATTATAAGCCACAGAAATGAGTCACATTGTTGCACTGTGTTAGAGTTTATATTAAGTCAGTCCAACATGCAATGGCCTGCTGCTAGGGGTGTGCATCTCTCCTGAATATGACAATTCAATACTCACCTAGAAACAGCAGCTCCGACACGATTCAGGGACGATATGCTTTTCATACAGAACGATTTGGTACAATTCGATGCGATTCAGTATGAATACATGTGATTTGATATGACACGATGCAGTGTAATACAATTGATATTTTAATGCATTTATTAATCATTTCTTTTCTATTATAAATTCAAAATGCTATTTCTACAAAAGCGTCAGTATTTTGGGTTGCCTTGTCTCTTATGTAACTGATCTGATTTAAGACCACAGGCAACACCAAGTATTTTTGTTATTATGTGGGAAAACATTTGAGACAAGCATTATTTTGAAACCACACTGAGGGCAGCAGCAATAATAATAATAATAATAACAATGACTGGTTAGTAACACTGTCACTAATGTCACATCAGTATTGTCCTCTACTCAGCTGTTGGCAATCGTGACTGTGATTATGCCTTTTGCAACCGACAGAGACAGACTCACTGTATGAACAAACATGTTGGCATTATGAATAACTTTTTCACTCAGTCAAGCTCAGCTGCATCACGGAGGAGAAATATGAAATGATTACCTCAAAATTACCAGACTGTCTGATAGCTGTCTCTTCATCTGGTGCTTTCTTGCTCGTGCAAGCGGGACTAGTATCCATGTGATTACTTCTTGTTGCTGGCACACGTTTCATCAGAGCGTGTCTCCATGTGAGTGTTAGCTTTGTGCTTCAGAAAACTTAATCTCTGCTCTGCAGAGCTCACAAATGACCAGACTTTTGTCCAGTTTTCCTTCCTTCATTTAAAGTCTGAATGTCTTTGAAATGTAAGGCCAAATGCCAGTGTTGTGTCAGCGCTGTCAAACATGTTGTTTTGTCTATCCCTAGCGAGCATGGGTTTCATAGCAAAGGTAGCAGTGTGCTAACGTGACCAATAATACTCTCGTAAAAGTAACGCAAGAGTCTCGCTCTGAACTTTGAAATTTGGAGACCCTTTGCAGCATGACCAGCTAAGCAAAGCCTCAGTATAACCGATTATCAACTTTAAAATTGGGCCATCTGGTTCAAAAACATTTATATCAATGTAGGGCCCGCACACTGATGCACTTGCATCTCTCCTGTTAAATATCAGTTTCCGATTCAGATCGCTGAATCTTTACACCCCTGCCTGCTGCCATGCATAATCAGTAAAGCACTGAACAAAAATGCACAAATTGACTCCTGTTTGAGTAATAATTATTAAAAACTTTTATGCCCTTTTTTCCCCCCAAAATTAGTCTTTTTAAAAGCAAGTTACGTGGTGTGTATGTTAGTGAATGGTCTTTAAAACTGTATGTTTTCAGAAAGAACAATTTGAAGTACCAGATAGCCTGAGGAAGTCAGGAAAGTACAGAGAGTTGACTGACACATTATTGCTTTTGGTCTTTCCACTAGATTTTTTGAATTAACCAAAAAAAAAAAAAAAAAAAAAACCACAAAAAAAAAAACAGAATATTGTGGATCTTGTCTTTTAACATAAGTTCGGTGAAGTATAGTAGGGAGAGTAAAGCTATTTTGGTACGGGTAGGGAAACATGTTCTTCTTGATTAAAAGAAACCACTGTTGACTTTAAGTAAGAAACAGGATGTGACCACCATCTCCGTTGTTGAAGTAAAACACTTTGAACGCCCAAAAAGCCCCCCAACCTCTTCCTGAAGAGGATTTGCATTGATTTAAAAACAAAGCTACCCTGGTTCTACCTCTGCTGGTGAAAGAGGAAAATCATTACCTGCAAAAGCGATTGAAGCTTCTTGTCAGAAAAACATAAACACAGGTCATTTCAGGTGTTTGACAAAGCAGCTCTGTTGTTTTTCTGGTACGACAGTTACCTTCTAAAAACACAGTATACAGCCGCTTGCTGCTGCCTCTTTGGCTGATTACTCGCTTATTGCAGTTTCATTCCATATCAAGCTGCTCTGCTCCAGCTTAGCCCTCAGCTCTTGACAACAGAGCGAAGGCTGAAGCAGGTGAAAGAGTTTATTAGAGCAGCAAACTGGGGTCCACATCAAGCAGCCTCTTCACATGGAATAGCAGAGCTTAGCCTTCAGCTGTGACCTCTCCTCTCCAACATGCAGAGATAATATGGCAGCAAAGAAACTCAAGGCAAACTGCGATCATGCAGAGGCACACACTTTAGTACAGCCACAAAGTTTAACAAGAAGCACATAACAACCTTGTCGAGCAAACACACTGCCCCCAAACTTCTACCCATAACTCTCTGTGCCGCTCAAATATTTCATTTTATTTATGAATATTTACAAAGGTCAAAGCTTCAAAAGTTTGGAAATTGTTGAAAGATATATGAAGAGCTAAGGTCAAGGTTAGGGGTGTAACGAAGGCAGAAAACAAAATCTCGGCACACATATTTTTACTCTTTGTGCATGCTGATGATTTTTGCCCTCCACCAACCCTTCAAACAGAGCAGAACATGCACTATGTCTCTCCTTCATTTAAACACTGGTGTAACAGGTGTACAACAGAACCCAGCCACACCATCAAACCCCAAAATTTCAGTGTATAAAGCATTCAACCCAACAGATGAGCCCAAATATATGGCAGCCTATTAAAAATTAACCTAAATTGATATGTATCCTGATATAACCTAGAAGCAGCCTCTTGCCTGCCATCTGCTCGGCATAGGGATAACTTAGATCATTTATGCATCCTTTGCTATTTTGCTAATAGAAAGAATTGCCTCCAATACAAACATTACTCTTTAATCTATTGGGCTCTCTCAAATTGGATTTCATACCATGCAGCAGTTTTGAGAAGAGCCAGGAATTTAAAGATTTAATCTTTTACCACCACCAGATGTTCTTTGTAGGTTGCATCACATGTGAACTTTGATGTTTTCTCTCCACCCATTTATCTATTACCGTTCTCTTAAAAACACTCTCAACCTATGTTGGAAAAAAAAAAAAAAACTCTCTCACCATCACTCATAAACCTTTAATCAGATTTGGTTCTACTAGGTGAAAGGCATGTTTCGCCCCCAAAGGTTTAGGATCCACTGGTTATTTGGGCAGTAATTTTTCTAAAATGTTCTAACAGCATCTTCAGTTTGGTCTTTAGAGAAGCAAAACAAATCAACAAACCGATAAAACGCTCTTCTAATAGCTGACAGTCAACTTGTAATTTCAAATACAGGTTTTGATTTTTTTTTTTTTCGGTAGTGAAAGTCAAGGGTTTGCTCCAGACTGGGACTGACGTGCTAAAAATGCATGAACTGCATTCATATTGACTTTTGGGATAAGTGTCCATTAAAAGAAATGTGTTAGCTTTTCTCTTAGATTACGTGTCTTGCAACAAATATCAGAACCAGTTTTAACTAGTTATTACCAAAGCCTTGGGTGTCTGACTCACTCAAGCCTTCCTCCTGTCCTTGTTCTACTTGTCTGCCTCCACCAAATGGATAATGGATTTTGAGCAAAATACCAGCCAAGAAAAGCAGCCAACCAATCAAAATGTTCTCCAAAAGTATATTCACTATCTCCAATGCTGACAATAGAAGCATTTGAGCAAAGGTAAGAAAGATTGAAAGGGATATTGATTCCTTTTACCTGTACTGCTATAAAGCAAGTTAGGAACATAAAACTTTCTTGTCAAACAGCTTCACTTAGGTTTTTATATATCAAGCTTAACATATCTTATGATCTTATGTTAAACACCATCTTTATTACACATCAATTCAAGAAACGATCTGGAAGGTATTGGCATTTTTATGAGCAACTGTATACAAACTAGGAATAAAGGAAATATTTCATATAGACCTCTTTTCCTCCATAGTAATTGCTCTTGTCCAGGGGGAAATCTGTATGAAAATTGCCAAAGAAACCTTGTTTCTAAAAATCGTTTCTAGATAAGATGTAAAAAAGTGTTTTGAGGAAAGCCTTTGCACAAACTTAGTCCATTCACTTTTGTATGGCAAAACAGATGGAAATCAGGCATTAAAAGAACAAATTGTTGTTTTGATATACCAAAAAAGACCTTCAAGATCTGATTTTCAACTCCCACTAGTGCAACTAATGCTGCTACAACAGCACTACTTTTAAAGCTATGACAGCCAAACTGCCGCTAACACTGTGTACCCTGATCAGGTTGCCAGTCTATGACAGGACTGATACATGGACAATCATTCACACTCAGTCCAGCCTTCTATCCTTAAGAATTACGACCATATTGGACAATTCCGCGTCCCACAATAAACAATCAATTTTAACATTCATTACCTAAGCAGGAAGCAGTGTGCTGCATATGTAGGAAGGTGTACAGAGGGTGTGGAGGTTGGAGAGGTGGTTGGACAGACTTTCAGGCAGGAGACCAGAATGTTCATCTCATTACAGACCAGCAATGCAACATGTGTGGGCTTGTCTTTTACTAGTGTTTTACATCATTAGCTCTTACTAATTTTATACTAGTTTATTTGCCATACGATCAACAATCTGGCTTTCAGATGATCTGTTGGATTTCAGACTTGTTAGAAATTTTGGTCATCTGTCTTGTAGTTTTAGCAGTTCAGCAATCCCATTTCCCATTTGGCTGCTGTCAAAAGGTCGATTAAAACTATGGTGAGCATATTTTAATATCGCCGGAATAATATTTCACATGTTTTTGACTGAGACTTTTCTGAAGTCGAAACATTTCTTTTCTTACTTTTTCTTCACAGCAGAATTTCTCAAAGAAGGCTGTCTGTCTCTCTTTTGGCAACAGTGTTAAGGACATAGTCATCTAGTTTGAATAAACTTATTGGAACTGTCAATGTAAAAAACTGAGGCCCGACCGATATGGGATTTTTGGGACTAATACCAATACCGATAGTAGGGAGCGAGAAAATTCCAATATCTGATATATCAGCCATAATATTGGTTTAATGTAGTTATCAAATGCTTGTGACAAAGATATGTAATGGAGGAAAGATATCTTTATTCCGAACATCAGTGCACTGAACAGTAAATATTTCATTTAGTTATTAAATAACAGAACCCCGTCTGCTTGACAATCTACCTAATTACACCATTTTAAATCAGGAGTCCGGGCATTTTTCCAACCTTAAAAGAACAACTTTAATATTGGCACATATCAGAAAATATAAACGCCGACACAATTTATCTGCAATAGGCCAATATCGACCGATAATATCAGCAAACTGACATCACTTTGCAAGGGTCACATGCTTATGTTAAGTGTGAGTAGCCAGGTCATGGGCAGTCAATTAACCTGAATGCTCTTAGCATAAAAGCCACAGGTCCTAGCCAGAAAATGTGAAATGCAGTGTGAGGTGACACAATGTGAGCTGTGAAAGGAATATGAAAAATCAGGGTCTGTCACACCTAATTTTGAGGTGCTGCATCACCTGGAGAAAACCTACGCAGGCACAAAAAGAGCATGCATGCAGAGAGGGTGCAGTCGGGCTCCAGGATGTTCTTTCTTGTGCCAGGAGTGCTCTTTGAAACTATTATTACCTGCTTCTTGAAACTGTGTTCAGGAAGTTCTTTGGTTGTCATTAAAGGCAGTAAAGGTAGTGGTCTGTTACATTACCACCAGAACAGTTGTAGGTCTTGCTCAACAGCCCTTCTCTTCATTAAAAGTTAGTTAATTGACGGTGAGCTGGATCTACTTGTAAAGGAGTAATGAGCTGGGAGGGAAGGTCAGGTTGAGTGAATCAACACTGATCTCACTTGTGCTAATTACGAGAAAGGGAAAAAAAATGAAAAATTCCTCTAAACTTGTATAAAGAAGAAAATATCAGGACACTGTCATTTTAATGTGTCGTCTGCTGCATAAAATGTTCCCCTTTTTAGACAAAACCGTGCTGTGTAAAGCTTATAAGCACTATTTTTATTCTCTACCCCATCCTCTCATCCTTTGTCCGTGTGACTGATCATGGGAATATACGTGACTGTCTGTCCCACCACCCTGCAGCGAACGTGTTAGCCTGTTTGCGTGAACACTTTATCATCTTCTCCTCTGTCGGCAATGGCATCCGCTCTGCTACTCCCTTTGTTTCTGCACATCTCCGCTCTCCCGTTTTCATCTTTTATTTTCTTTTTTACACGCTGGCCAGTCTCCACGTTTCTGTTCTGCATCTCTCCCTCTCCATTCTATCTCTGCTCTATCTCCTCTATCTCCCCAGCTGTCCCCCTCGTTCCTCTCTCCCTGCCCTCCCATCTGCTGATCATGCCCTGATAACTCTGCAGAGGGAGGCTCTCCTCCCTCACACCGTCCTTCTCTCCTGATGTTCCCCACTTCGTCCCCTATCTATCAGACTTTTCTTCAGTCACACTCCCGCTGCCTCCCTTCCCCTGTTTCCTTTCCTTCAACCTTACTCCAATTCTTTCATCCATTTCCCTTCAACAACTCACAAAACTATCCATTCATCATTTATCAATCCATCCAGCCAACTACCCTTCCCCTGTTCCTCCCAACCAGTTCAGACCCTACAGCAGTGGGATCAAAATGTAGGGGAGATAGAGCATGAGCCAAGATAAGCTCTCCCCGCAGGTCACTGTCTATGTACCAGCTGATAGGAATCAATCTGCACCCCAGGATACTGCTCCTTTTGTTGTGTTTTTCCTCTCTGTTACTCGCCCTGTTGTTTTATTTTTCCCTTCACTTAAATCCTCGCCATTTTTGCTGAAGCAGTTCCAAAAAATCACTAGCCCTACGGTACAATGCCTTTTTTTTCTGCTCAGTGTCATTATGGCATTTGAATTGTGGTTGTTTATTTATTTATTTATTTATTTATTTTTCAGTGAACACCACAGAGTGCTCTGCAAAGATGCTCGCAACATGACAGAGCTATCAATCAAATTTCACATATGAATAGACAAAAACAGCTTGAAAACTATAGGGACCCAGTGTGATGACATCATCTACAGGCTAGCTGCTGTTTTATCGGCTTTTGTAAGTCACTGCAATCTCTTCTCAAGTGTTTTTTATATTTGCCTACTTTGTGTGAAAAATGCTCCTGTGTTCTAAGATAAATGACTATTCTTATAGATATTATATTAAAATCTTCGGTCTTTGTCTTTTGTTTTGGATGATATTTTTTTTTAGGTGTTTTGGACTGCGGTCATGCAGACGGCCTTCTGTACACTCTGCCTTTCAGATTCTGTGAACCACTGTGCTCGAGGATTTTTAACCAACTCTGGTTCCCGTCATTGTATTTTGTCCATTGCTAAGTTTATGTGGAACATCATTTGTACATATTTGTTTAAAATGCCATACTGGGTAGACTCTAGACCTCCATCTTAAGTCCACGTAACTCAGAAATCCAACTGCTTTATTTAGTCTCTTCCTTGTGCGTCTTTGATGTTTGTATTTGCTGTCGCTTGTGTTAATTTGTACCTAAATTTTACTTGCCAGATCTACTGAGGTAATAACATTCTTACAAGTTTTTCTGGTTAAATAAAGGCTCAATAATAATAATTTTAAAAAATTCATAAAAAATCTGTTGATTCAGACCAAATCATTAGCACTGCCATCATGTGCATTGCAGCATGCTAACAGCGCTGACACTTCTTATTAGCCATACATGCAACAAACTTGAAGGAACTGCAAAAAGCGATGGTGTAGATATTGATTTATGCTAAACCAAGACAATTTAGAGATTTGCCTCGCATGTAGCTGCACCATACCATGGAACCATAAGTGCCTACACTGAGAGAAAAGCGGGCACATTAGGTAAAAGGCGAGTGGTGAGGGGTAAGCTGGGTTTTCTGCTAGAATAGCAGAGGTTAGGTCTTGCCAGTATGGCCGCACATAAAATTCCCTCCTAGGTCTATTCCCAACCACTTCCCTTCACTGGAAACTGAGGGAAGAATATGATGGGAAACAATGGGAAATGACTTGACATCAAGGAAAGGTGTGAAGTAGAGTTCAGATAGACTTAGGAAAAAAAACACAGCATTAAGAGAATCTGACTGCACTCACACTTGGCTATATAATGACGTGACCACATGTGTTATTGACATGGGCCTGCCGTGAAACAGGTCTACAATGTTCCCAAGTTACTGGGTATAACTGCTCGAGCAGCACCCCTATCAGGTGACAGCACCCCCTAGCATAAGGCATTATAAAAACCACCAATTGCTAAAAAGGTGTGATGCGGACTCACAGCAGAAAGGGAAGGAGGGGAAATATTATCTAATGACAGTATTGACAGAAGTGTTTACGTGATATAAATACTTTCTTTGATCTTGAAGCGTCATGTTGCTCTGTAATTGTGTGGTTTGTCACTAAGGTGTATGAACTACACTGCAGAATGGAGTTTTGTCATTACTGGCATTTTGGCACTATTAGAAACTAGCGCTGTCCCTCCATCGTTGTCTCCTTGCAGTTTTCATGTATTAGTTTTGTGTTGTTGACTGTGTTGTTGCTATGACTACCTCAACCTGAGTGTTTAAGTTTGCTGTCTGCTGTGTTGTAAGACATTTTCAAATTAGTATGACTGCATGAAAATAATTGTTTAATTTATGCAAGATAGGCAAGATGAGTTTGGCTTAAATAGTTATAACTAAAGCCTATATATCATAGCGAAATTTCAACCATGTTGAATTTAAAACATCAGCTGGCTAAAACATCGAACTCCTCCTCCTCCACAGATGGAGGTCGATGCGATCAGAATAGGACCTTACAGAACATCTCATATTGCTTTTGCTTGAGCAGCAGACTTTCATTTTAGGGTTAATATAATGATTGCAATTTTGTAAGCTACTGTGTAAAATGCCTTAAGACAGCTCAGTCGAAATTACAGGATGTGTCGTGTGACATGTTAATTTTTGTTATTGTTAACAGCCAAATGGGATGTCGCTTTAAACTGGTGTGAGGAATCATGGGACTGAATTATACTTTTCTTCAGTAAAAGATGGTGTAGTGTATCCTAAGCTAAATGAGATAATAGGAAAAGGACAATAGGAAGCATTGAGAAATCTTTCTTCAGTCTTTAGAGAAATAGAACAACCCTCATCATGGCTGCTGCTAAGATACTTTCAGTTAATATCACTCAGCTAGGAACCTTCCTCTATTCAAACACATAGCTGCTAAAAAAACCGCAGACATGGACAGCCCTCTCTGCTAGAGGCAAAAACAATTTGCAAATAATGCACCTGTTATTTACCTGAGAAGTGAATGCTCAAAGAAGGTTTGAGAAATAATTAGCAAGAATAAGGCCAGGCATCATGATCAACACACATTATCTTTTTAACTAATGCACATATGACTGGAGCACCCGGCTCAAGGTAAAGCATTAGATTTATTATGAGCTGCTGCCGTGCAGTTTAGCATCATCATTTAACATCTATTTCGCTATTTTGCTGTGTGCTGTGTACATTTGTTCTTTGTGCCCGTTCATAATTGTGTGTGTATAGATATGTTTTTGACTGCTGTTTGTGATGAAGCCTGGCATGCTGTTTTCTCCTGGCTTCATTGAATATGGTGACAACGACGTGTGTGTACCTGTGCACCCAAGGTTGTAACACAGTCTGTCTGTCTGTTATTTATACACATACTACACCACTTTAGTCTTTCATCTTTCTTTTTTGGGGTCTTTTGCTGGGGAGAACAATACTGCGCTTACATGTTCAAATTGTGTATTATGAGAGTGACCAAAAGAGGCTCAGGACTTGTTGAATGCAAATCACTGTACGTACATGGAATACATCACACCCAACTCAAAGCTGTCCTCATGACTCTACAGTTAGCAACATTATTAATTTAGAAATACGTCTCTTTCAACCAACAAATCTTCTTTTTGCTCCTTTGCGGTCACTTCCAACTCTTGAGGGAAATATCTGGTCTTTAGCAGGTAAACGCTAAAGTAACTATGTGGTCAAACTAGTCTGTTTGTCTGTTAGCTGCCAGTCAGTTTATCTGTTATTTTTTTACTGAAAACTCCTGCCTGCTGCTGCTAAAACGAAGTTAAATACTGATCATTCTGTGTTCCTTTATGACTGTAAGCAGCACCTTTCACATAATGCATAATAATGATTTTTAGCCTCTCACTGTAATCTCTGCATCTGCTCCCCTGTCAGTAGTAGGCTGCTCAGCTGGTATTAGTCTTTTAATCTGGTGAAGTTTAACTTACAACGGTCTTGGGTATGTGAAAAATTATGTTTCTTAGAAATTACATTCCCTTAAGAGACAAATTGGGGCAACTCACTTAATATGTAAGAAAAAGAAGAAAAACAGAAATAAGTTTATGGGTAGCTTCTTCTCACAGTGTATCTCACAGTGTAAACAAAACTAAAAATGCGCCGAGTGCTGTTGACTGAGGTCAGGTTGTAGGACTGAATTTTTAGTCCTTTTCAAATGTCAGTGTGTTTTGAATTAGGTTGTCTTATTTCTGGAACAGAACCAGAATGTGTTCTCTCCTCGGCTCTCTGAATGCATGCAGTTGATCAACTGACCATTGATCAAAACGTCTTATCTTCAGAGAGGCTATTCGAGAGACCCAGTTAGCAGAGGATTCCCCACCTGAGAAAGGTCACCGTAGAGGTGGATGGGAGTGGACCACACACACCTCCTGCCACAGAGAGATTTATCAAGCCAGCCTTGCTCCCCGAAACACATGGTTAATTTAGCAGCCATTACAGGTGACGTCTTGATGAATAGAGAGGGCTGTTCACGCATACATAGGCATTAGGCATAAACACACAAATACACACACACACACACGCACGCACACAGACACAAAGAGACATGCTCATAGAAAGAATAATGGTCATTTTACTGCAGACTGCAGGAGGACAGGAGATAAAAGTTAGTGTTGGGAAAATGATGTGTCAGGATGGTTTCATTAGCTCAGAGATAGAAGACTGCTGTCTGTGCCATCAGCAATGATTCTAGAGGAAAGAAATATTCACCACAGGAGATGGACAAGTGCACTAACTATCATGTGATTTACTATTAAGCCCAACTACTTATGCACCAGAATAATCCTGACTCTGTAATTGGGAATCCAGCTAATCAGGATTATAAAAACCCCAAATGCTAAAAGGTGAATGTGATACAAGCGACTGACTGCGCACCCTCGCGGAAGATAATAAACTCAGCCATGAGACAACAGGCCACCGCTCATCAATCCTCTCACCCATTTATCATCATTTCCATCCCTTAAAACTGATACGTACTGATTTGATGGAGCTGCCCTTCACTGCTTCAAGTAGGAGGTTCCACACACACCACAAATATTTGATCACTGTCAAACATGTGTTGGCTGGGCCTGTGACAAACATACTCTAAGCCTCTCTACAAAGAGCTGTCTATTCAAACCAGTGGATGATATAGAGTTGTTCTGCCCACACATGCAGGAAGCAGTCTGCCTACGGTTGAACGGCAGCCCAGAAGCTGGAGCGGATAGAGAATGTCCTTTATGAGGCAAGCGACTCTGCTCATGCCTCTGTCTCTCTGCCGGCTTGGCAGGGAGCAGAACAGACGAACAGACAATAGAGAAGTCTCTGTAGAGATCAGCCTTCACTGCTACACCGCCACCACTCTTCACTCCAGTCCCTGTGCCTTCAGGGACACCGTAACCCTTTATTATACTTATATATTTTTTTTTTTTCAAAACATGAACAAATTAATTTTGCTCTGCTTTGCTGAATATCAAAGCGTCTCAAGGACTAGCCTTGGATGCAGTGAAAATAATACTGTGTAAATGAAATGAGAGGTCTGAGAGTATGTTGCATCGTAGCATAACTGCTAATAAAGAAATAGTCAATACTTCGTCTGTCTGCATCATCCCAGCAACAATCATATCAGATAAAACAATCACATTAGATGCCAACTTGATTTGATTATAGTCTTTCGCCACTATGGATATTTTTCTTATACAGGCACTGTGGAGTGGAGCGGTGTCATTACTTTCGGCACTCATCAAGATGCACCCTGAAGGTCAGACCTGATGAATTGGAGAGACAGCTCTGTTATCGAGGGCAGCCATTATCCATGATACTGAAAGAGATTATTCACTCTCCTGAGAGGAGGAGAAACATTGAAAAGGAAGGAAATAGAGGGAGCGACGTACACGACGATTACAGGAAGAGAAATAAAAATAGACGGAGGGGGAGCAGGAACGGAGATCCACATCCAGTGGGCTCTCAGAACACCTCAGTAAGGAGTCACTGTGAGATGCTGATAGCTGATCGGTGACAAAACTCCCCTACCCACTTAAAGATGACACCTCGGTGCAACTGTTTCTCTCCACAGCAGGCAGTCAGGGATGATATCAGTGTACCTGAGAGAAGCCAGAATACTCCCAGCCCAGTTAGAGCTGACACCATGAAACAGTCTCCCTCCTCCGCTCCCCTCTGTCTCAACTATCATTTTTTTCTCAGCGGAGATGTCCTCTGACAGAATTGTGCTCTGAAACCACTCCACAAGGCTGTTAGCTGCAGATATCCCCTCAGGCTGGAATTTAAGGAGGGAAACGCCTGCTGGTTTGAGTGAATTAAAATAAAGTTGATCCGTAACCTTATCACCAAGCAATTCACCAATAATCTTAAAACATGGACGTCCTATTTTACCACATACATAATATTTGAAGCTGGGGCAAAAGGCTCTGAGCTGAGCCATGCAGCCTATGGGATATCCCATCCTAATAGGGGTCTTCTTGAACCCTGAGCCTGTCTTCCAGTTTGTCTCTGCTTCTCTCTGCAGGCTGCGGTGATGAAGTGTTCTGCGCCTGCAGTAGTCCAGCGGTGTGCCATGCATGATAAAGAGCAAGAGATTGCGGGGGAAGCCTGGGGAAGGCTGTGCAACCCAGCTGCTGGTACAAAGCTGCAGGCCAGAAGCCGTGTTGTAGGCCGGGAGGTGAATAAATGATTTGAATGGCAGTAAAACTCTGATGCAAATAGGTTCAGTCAGGTACTTAAACACACAGTCGCATGCACGAAATGACACGCATAAACAAAGGTGAGTGCCTGGATTTATCTGCAGATACAAAAGTAATGCTAATGCATGCAAGCACACAATAACACCTGCGTATTGTAAATCTATGCATATAGTCACCCTCAATCATTTACAAGAGATGAATACTGACAAGAGCCAGATATTGTGGGAAAAACAGCCTGTTTTTCTTCTTCTATGATACATCAAGTCCATTTACACCTTAACTTCTAATGTATTATATTCATATCTGAGATATTGTGGTGAAAAGATACAGAAAAACCTGCAAAATCATTTTTAAAATTCGAATGAGCACAAAAACAGAGCAAAAGTAGATTTTAAATTATATTCAGACAGAATCTAAAAGTATAACATGAATATCATTCTGTGTGAACTCCACAGAGTTCCCTGAATGCCACAAAAAAAAAAAAAGAAAGAAAGAAATACAACACAGTGTGTTTATTGGTGTGTGTCTGTGTGTGTGTTTGTGCGTCTACTTCAGTCTCAAAGCTCAGAGGATTAAATTAGAGGAGGAGTGGGTTTTCTGTTTGGAGCAGGGGAAGGGTGGACCACTTCATGGGTCACACCTCCAGCCTCCGTGAGCTCTCCAGGCCTCATTGAGGAGAAGATCTCAAGGGTGTGAGGTGGATGGGATGACCTGAGGTTGGCCTGGGAAGCCCACAGTGAGGCGGGCAGACATTACTGTACAGGTCAACTGCACTTCTCAAGGGTGTAATTAAAAAGTAAGAGGTCTGATTTCTGCTGTTGCTGCAAAACACAGTACAGAAAGGCTACCTGTGGTAGAAGTTGTTCAGTTTCCCTCGGTGAACACTCACATTTTGGCCTATATGTATCTATTCATATCTATATATCTATATCTATCTATCTATCTATCTATCTATCTATCTAT
>JAPZDX010000025.1:5865882-5878899 GCA_029783625.1 Naso annulatus
ACAAAAATAATGACGTGAGACCGGCAACAATAAACAGATGGTAAATACAGTAGACTGGGCTCACGTATATCCAATAGATGTAGCTTTGATTGTGCTCATGTATGTCCAATGGAAACATAAAAGGAACAACTGAGTGTCCCTCATAGCAATAGACAGTTTACACTGGCCCTGAGGGAAGATGACACACCAGGGGAGAGGAGACACAAGTGTTTTGATTAGTAATACTAATTATCTTCAGACCGTTAGCAAAGAAGAGAGAGCATTAAGTTAAATGGCCTGCTCCAAATTCTTTTTCTTTCAGCAACATAAATAGACAACGAATCAGATCGTCATCTCTTTCTTATTCTCTGACTCCCCGCTTATTTCTCTTCTTTGAGGAGAACAAAATGAGGGGAGATCTTGTGTTCATTACAATGAAACCAGACAACACTGAATTGTTCTGTTAAATCAGCCCTTTTCAGATGAGGCATTTTCAACACACAGCAACAATATGACAACTCAGTTCACACACATACACACACATAACTCTCTGAAGACCAGCGAATGGATTTCAGCTCTGCTGTCACACTTAGATGATAATTATAGTATATATTGTCACAGTGGATGCATCCTGACAAAATACAAACACGCCATATGCAGATTGGCCAGTTTAACAGGCTGAGGATAAATCAACATTTAGTGTGCACCAACGCTGGGGAAATATTTATCCTGGAGGACAAACGATGTGTGTGACAAAGCAGCCATATTGGGAGAAGTAAATAAGGCAGATTAACCGTTCTGGTGTTCTGGTGATGTTGTGTTCCCAGACATGTTCTGGTAGGACAGATGGAGGCAGTGAGACATGCAACCCTCATTGTTAGCTTCACAGGCTGGGAAAAGCAGCATTAGAATTAATCAAATGAAAATAAACTTAGCGGGAGAAGCGCTTGATTACCTAAGGAGCTGAAATGAGAAGTGACAGGCCCTCAGCTTGAGGCTGGACCATGCAGAGCGATCAGATTCTCCCAGTTCCGGTCTTTGAAATCACCAGCAAAAAAAACAAAACATTTCATCTGGTCGGATTTGTCCTTTCTTTTCTTTCTTTCTTTCTTTCTTTGTAATATTATCAATCCACTCAGCAATGCCTATTCCCTCTTGTCTCGGCATCATCACTCTCCCATACAGGTGTTTTTAAACCCCTCTGCCACTGTTCGCTCTCACTCCCCGATCATACTCTGTCAACAAAATTGTGAGCTTCTCTCTCTTTTTCTGTCAGACAAGACAGTCTGATATTGATGTCAATCCGTTGGTAAGGTCTAGCCAGTCGAATGAAAGGTCAGAAAACAGACTCTGTATTCGCTTTCTGCTGCCACCACAAGTCACCCACATGTAATACTGCGCGCTGCATTATCAATCTTGATGAAGACGCGAGGCAATCTTTCATCTAACCTAGCTGAGGAATGTCACCTCTTTTCCTTGGACCTTGCCTGTGGTTGAAGGCGTCTGTGTTTGCCATCTCACGGAAAAAAATTAGCTCCAAAACATCGTGTTCTTTGAAGGATTATCCAGAATCGAAAGAGTAGAAAACAATCCAGTGATATTTACTTTTTCGTGGTACATGACTTTGATTGGCTCACATTGATTAGCTTTTCAGACTGCAAGAAAGCGTGATAAAAACATCATTCTGTTGCTAAGTGAATATCATACATTTCCCATAAGAAATAATGCGCACGCAGTCTTTCAAGCTCTATCGGCATTTACCTCCTGGCAAAGATCAGACTGAGACACTGAGACACAGATCAGTGGAGGAGTCTCGGGGGAAAACTCACTTTTCATCTCACTCTCAAAAATAATAATAACTCATGCATGCTCGCAGACTTGAGATACCATGCTATCATTTTTCTCCTTCTTCCTTTTTTCATTTTTCATCTTTCTCCCTTCCTTTATCCACATATATTTATGACTGTTTACTTATATGTATTGTATATATTGTCACTTTGTGCTTCTCTGCTTATTTACACTGCATAATCAACGTGAAAGGCCTCAGAGACATTGCAATTACTATTATTATTACCATAAAAACAATCTCTGTGTATATTCACACACCAGAAGGATCCAACTAATTGAATCTATTTCCTTTGCAGATGATGGATTCACCTTCTGTCATGGTGGATGTTGTCTGATTTCCATGCTGGGGAAATATGGTTTTATTTTCTGGCTTGTCTCGGCCGACCATATCTCATCTGCTCTCCGTTCCCTCATCTTCGCTCTCTCTCTCTCTCTCTGACTATCTCGCTAACGTTACCACCACCAGCAGAGAAATGATGGTAATTGGCCATTTTGGGCTTGGACAGCTGCTAACAGGAAAGCGAGAGTGGCTTCAGCTTGGAGTGCCGTGCTCTAACCTCTTCAACAGTTTTCCCCCTAATAACCAGGATGCCTCTCCCAATAAGCACATATGAATAAATGGATGTGCACCCAGGTATAAACACATATTGGACACCTAAACACGCATGAATATTGTCTCTGCCGATTTCACCCCGTCTTGACTGATTGGAACCGAGAGCTGAGACAGACGTATGTCTCCCATATAGGGATTAAAAAGCCTCTTATCTTGCCTCTAAAGGCCTTTAAGCAAAGACGATGTGCTTCACTGAATAATAAATGAGAAAGTTCCACTTGACTTGTAGCTTTTAATTTAAACCAAGCCATTACCTAACGTGTATCAATTAGCCATCCTTGGATTGTATGGAATTGGCCGGCAAAAGTATGAGATCATCCTTTTTTCTTCTTCGTCTTCTTTGACTGAGCCCTTTTTGCAAATGCGTAAAGCAAATGAAATCATCTCACAGTGTTAAAGTGGAACATCATGAAATTGAATAGAGTGATTTCGCCATTCTGCAGAACGTCCCGAGGCTCGGTACCTTGTAACAGAGATCCAATCGATGCCTGTAGCTTTAATCACATCTAACTTTAATGCTAGCCACATCTCCGAGGTCTAATTCTTTACTTTCACACCAAATTACTTTTTAGCCCAAGGCACATTTTCTCAAAAAATGTATCTGTGGTCACAGCTGCAGCAGTATGACCATGGTCCATTGATTGACACACGGCTAAAGGCTGAGTCCCAATGGAGAGGATTCATGGTAACACACATGGCTGGTTGATTCTATGAAGCTATTGTACATGTAACTACACTTTCATTACAAAGAGGAAAGTGTGACGCCTTGAAGTACCTCTGTCATTAACACTGGGCCCAAATTCAGGTGCAGACCAGAGCCGAGAACAACAACATCCCCTTATCAGGTTTGGTAACAGAGTCTTATTAAACCCATCTACCAAAAAAACAGTAATTCAATGAGAAACTTAATCAAATCCCACAACTCTAGTTGTTAATTAATATTCTCATAACAAATTTGGTCAATTTCATTTCATCATTTCAGATCAATTCCTCTAGTTTCACTTTATCAGTTTGATTCCCTTGACACTTGGATTTGCCTGTGTGGTATTACTTCTGAAATAGACAATATTCTGAAATGTACACTATATGTGATTTTTAATAACAAAGAACTGTCTTGTAATCAACCATTCCACTGGCAAGATGTGTGTGTGTCTTTTGAAAGATCCAGAGTGCCATCATGTGGCCGGGGCTCCTAACTACAGATTGCTGCACACAAACTTTCATACACAACTTAAGATATTAACAGGACGGGTGACAGCATGTTCAAGTGACAGGCAGCCTCCTCTGCAGGAAGTCCTGTGTATTTGCTGTTAAAGACATACATCAAAACTGACAAATGAAGAAAAAGCCATTCACTGTGTTGGTAAATTAACAAGGGGGACAATTTTAACTGTTTCCACCAGATGTCTCTCTTCACCTGAGTGGATTTCTGCTTTTGGATGTTTGGCAACTCAAACATCTACAAGCAATTACATCACCCTTACAGGGAAGATCTAAGTGTGTGTGATGTGTGTGTGTTTGAGGGGGGAGGAGGGTGTACGTAGAATACACGCTTTATGTATGTAAGTGAATGTGAATATATATACATGAAAGAAAGAAAGAAAGAGAGAAAGAAAGAAAGCACACAACTTCAACATAATCAGGCTGAAACATACATTACAAAATAAATTGATATAAAATTAACAATACATAGCATACAAAAAATACTGCAAAATACTGTGTAATTCAAAACTAATGCATGACACTGGATGAAAAAAAAACAATTCAGACTGCTATACCTTTGCTACATTGCAAAATTACACAAAAGTTGTAATGTGCAGGTTGATATTTTTTAAAGAATCCTTTTTATTTTACTATAATATGAGGTTAATCCATCCAAAGTCTTGCGAAAATCCTAGAAAATAGGGATAAAAAAAATAGATCCAAAGCCGTATCTAGTTATTTTTTATTAAACTTTTAACTATCTCTAGTAAAGTGCTGTAAGGAATGTTTGATGAGTGCATGACCTAATGTAAAAGGAGCACATTTATTTATCAAAATAGTCCCCTCTTACATTTACACACTTGGGTGAGCAGTGGTGGAGCATACAGATTCCTTTTTTTTTTTTTGGAGGGGGCATCTTGAACGTTCAGAAAAGGTGCACAGCGCTATGATGTCATCATTGCTGTCAAAATGGTCACCACTCAGCTCCCTCTTCATCTTGGAGAGGAGGTAGTAGTCCGAGGGTGCCAAATCAGGTGAATAGGGTGAGATTTCTGGATGACTGCACAAGGACTGACGTTTTTCATTTTCACTGACAGTGCTGACTTGCAATTTTCAATAACCTGAAACAGAAATACCCCAAAAAAAGCTAACTTCAAACTTTCTGTATAATCACTGGAGAAGTTGTGAGCTCTTACTCCAACAAGTGTAAATGTGTGTAACAAAAGCTGTATAACTCATCTCCTTCTACTTTAGGCCAAAAACTTATCAATGTTTTCAAATGTCCGATGACAAATGTGCCTTTTTATTATAATACAATACGTAATGTATCATTTTATTTTGTTTAATCTTAAAAAGAGAAAAAAATTTAATGCATAGTCAATTCTTTCGGAGACAGATTGTTAAAAATCTCAAGATTCTGAGTAAAGGAATCATTTTGGTTGTGCTACTTGCTCAGAATGTTAAGGCACGAAGTTACAAAATCAAAGTCCCTCTCAGTGTTTTGCTCCCTCTCTCTGTGATAAGACAGAGGACGTGCAGGAAAGGAATGGGAGGAGAGATGCACGCCATGAGTATCCTTCCGCCTCTAACTAGGACATGGTAAAAAAGCTGCAGTGAGGACACAGAGATAGAGAGGGATAGAGGGAGGGATTATATCAACTTACATTGATAGGCCTAATAATTTTGGCTATTGCTCTGTCGCTGTTGAAAACGGGGCGGCGCAATTCACTATTTTTACAGCCGAACCAGCCCAGAGGACACCGACCAGAGACAATGACGTGGTCAGAGGTCAACATTCATCAAGGAGATAAACAGGCAACTCTAAAAGAACGTCTCCATTGACGAATCAGTGACAGAAATGCCCTTTTCCTATCAATCACACTACTAATTGTGAACTATCTTCCTTTAGATCTCAACCGTTTATTCCGCTGCTCAACGCAGACACACTGCACTGCGAAGACTCAGGGTAATCTGCGATGTTTTATCTCCTTTTCTTCTTCTCAGTTAAATATCCCTCCTCTGCTGACTGTGATCCCACCCTTTATCACTCCATCCCCTGGGTTTTCCCAACCGAAAAACTTTGCTCTCCGAAGAAGCCGAGGCACCCAGATGAGCGGAAACAGCGTTTTTTGTGTGCCAGGCTGCTTTTCTCTCACTGCTGCTGACCCACAAACACAGCCAAGTCCAGCTCGGCCCGAGGCCTGTCGGCAAGATTCAGAGCCAGATAAACAATCGCACAGATTCAGAGCTGGGATAAACATCTGCTTGATCACACTTATGACAGTAACATTTGACTGAAAGAGAACAGTTTTACAGAAATTACAAAAAATGTTCACGTATATGCTGATCATTTTCTCCAAAATAAAGCAAATTCATGTTTCGTAAAGATGTTCTTTCCGGAGTGTTGATTCTGATTTGAATTCCTAAAAAATCTGCTGTTTCCTCCCTCGCTATAAAACAGGAAGTAGAACTGTGGTTGTCTTCCGCTCGTCTTGTTTAATGGAACCCCCCTTCCTGTTTTCAGATTCATCCTGATAATGGCTGAAAGTCCCCAGCTGAACGCTCCACGCACACACACAAACACACACACACTCCCCCTGTCCTGTCCTCATTCCCTCTTTCTCTCCCTGTCTCTCTCTTTTCCTCTTGCTGCTTCTAAGATGGCTGCTAGACAAGTTGTTTAGCCGGATCTTCCCACCACCAGCAGCTCTCAAACCTTTTGCACACATTCCAGGTGACCATGTGTGTGCCATGTGAGCTGGTACGTATGTGTGTGTGTCCATGTGTTTGGAAGCCCAAACTGATTGATTATCCTCAAACTGATTGCAGTTAAGATCAAAGTGTCTGTGAATTGCGAGGATGGGCTCAAGTGTGTGCGTGTGTATGTGTGTGTGTGTGTGTTTAAAGGATAGTGCCATGTGCAGCCAGGCCAGAGAAGTATGCAGGTCAGTGCAGGGAATGTCAGGAATGCCAGTGTAATTTAAACTCTCTCCTACCATAAGAGGCAGCTACCTGGGCATATTTTATACCAAATGTAGGCAGAGATGTTCATATGTGTGTGTGGCAGTGTGCAGCTCACTTTAACGTGTATTTATAAGGAGCTGTGGTGCATGCATGCTTAAAGCGACATCAGCATCTTCATCTAGCTGCCATAACTGAGCAATCTCCCCATCTAAGGGCATGCTGTAATATTACACTGCCACACAGTGTTTCAGCCCCTGTGTTCCCAAACACCTGCACTTGAAACAAAATTTGACCGAACGCGCAGCTGTTCTCACACCAGTTACACCTCCCGAATCAAGTTCCCAGGCTTCAGTAAGCCTTTCAGTTGATATCACAACATATCTGCACCCTCCCCCCCGCCTCTCCCTCCCTGTCTGGCCGGCTTTTCACGGCAGCCTGTTTTCACTCAGCCGCTTTGACAAAGACTGGCGAAATAATTACAGCTGGGCCTAAACTCAACAAGTGTTTGTCTCCAGTAATCTCCACCAAACCCACCAGCAGGGACCGTGTCATAGGAAGAGGAGGAAGAGGTCGATTGTTCTGAAAACGAGAGGCCGATGACATCATTTCAAAGAGCTCTGTTTGGAGTGTTCAACACTCACGGTAAAGAGGCACCAAAGTCAACCGGCTGTAATGTACACAGCTCGCCAAACGTCAACAAAACTTATCATTTCAGACACAGACCCGGCTGGGTAGAGAGTCTATAAATCTCTAATCTGTCTCCCTGCATTCATCGCCCTCTTTCTCTTCCCCCACTCACGCTTTCTGTCATCCATATTAAATGCTTGTTTGGATTAATTTATTTCCCAGAGATAAGAGGTTAGTTTTTAAGTCTGTATAAGCCACATCTGAGCTGCAACATTTCACATGTCTGAGCCAGGATGTCTTTTGTGAAGAGTGGGGGTGGGTGGCAACAGTAAGACTGCTTGAGGTTGTGAGGAAGTGAGCAAGTAAGGTGAGGAAGGGAAGAAGCGAATGAATGGTAGTGAAGAGAGAAACAAATAGTAAGTCAACTCAAAACTATGAGAAAAAATGACTAAAACTGAGCGACAGCGAAGCACAAAAAGCAGAAATGAACAAATATAGGTGACTGTATGCAGCTATATGAAAAAAAAAAGAGCACAATAGGTGCACATATGTGCAAAGATGCTCCATTAGAGGAGAGGTCACTTGAAGATGAGGTGGCTGTGATGCGCAGTGACAGTTGCGGATGAGTTCTTTGGGTGAAGTGCAGCGTGTTAATCACAATGTTGCTACTACACCTTCAAGTGCATGAAGCCGCTCCAGAGACAGGGCCAGGGAGCGGAGAGTGGCTCCACGGGCGAGCAAGGGAAGCGTGGACACATAGAGATATTTACATACAGTCAGACAGACTTCCTGGCATTGTCAGCCTGAGAGCGTTGATGTCAGATCCACTCCTTCCTGTGCAGAAGGGAGAACGCCATGCGATGACAATGGGCCCAAAACAGGACAAAGAGGAAATGTTTAAATTTAGGCCCCTTCTTCCACCATCTCCTCTTCCACGGCTACGGAGCTCTGGAGCTGTTTAGTTTTCGTGAATTCCTTCAGTTTCCCCCCCTGAGCTCCCTCTCCCCCATTGTGTCATTTCAATAGAAGGATTTTCACATTCAACGCAAATCCCAAAGGAGGATCAGCCAGTGAGACCAGAGTTCAGTCAATCACTTGTTTTCACTGATGTTCCTTTTAGAAATTGTAAGTACTTCCTTATAAATCCACCCAACAAAAAGGATAGAAAAAAAACTCCAAGCACACAAAACATATGAAATAATGGATATGGGGAATGATTTAGGTTTTTAATGAACTGAAGAATAAAAATAGGATTAAAAACAGAAAACATCCCAAGACAAATATAATCCCACTGTAAGCTATACATTAAAATATAAAACCACAGCTCTTAACTTGCTGCGTGTTAAAACACTTTGCATTGATGTAATTATAGAGAGTCTGTATGTGTTTTTTTTCGTATATGTGTGTGTATGTGTTATTGTCTGAGTGTGTGTGGGGTGTGTTGGTGTGTGTGTTGCGCTGTCTGCGTGAGAGCTTTATCACAAATCAGAGTGTCGGTGTCTGCAGGAGCGTACGGGGCAAGAGTTCACCGGTCTGTCCCAAACTCGGGGAATTTCTTCCAGTTTCATGATAGCGGACGAAGTTTGAAGGCAACAACCAAACACGTGAGATTAAAGAAGTCGCTGTCCGCAAAATAACTTCAGCCTTACTCATGGATATAAACTAAGCCCGTGAAAGTACGCTGGATACGTCCAGCCGGTGTTAAAGGAGGCGAATTCATTGGATTTTAGGACGGCGGCGACACTGCCCTTTTAAACGGGGGGACCTTTAACGCAACTGGGGGTAAGTTAACAGTTTGAACGGCTAATTTAAGTGGTACGGCGAGATGCGGTTTATTTTTCGCGGGTATAATTCGCTACGCAACGTTCGCAAGTTATTGAGAAGTTTAACTTTCTACAACGAGAGTTAACCGACGCTGAAGTAAATTGACGTTAGCTGGCTATGAAAATGAAGTGACTTTAACGTTAATGGCAATTTTATTGAAGCCATATAAAAAAAGAAAAGAAAAGAAATCTTAACTGTCAGACGCCCAGCCCAACATAGTTACACTGCCATTGTAAGCTAACGTTACTAACGGTACAAACCGTCAGTTTTAGCTTAAAGAAACAAGTTTCAGGTTCATATAAGTTTTGTGACAGTGTATGGAAGCTAAAAACTGACGTTTCAAAAAATAGCTCTGTTATGTGACTGAACTACTATTATAACTGCGGCTTTATGAATTAAATCATATTAACGTTAACGCCATGAGAGTAATTAACTCAGAAACCTAACGTTACTGGTCATGTAACGTTTAAAGTACGCCACATTTTATATGTTAACGCTAAAATAAGAAGGCCTACTTGTAAATACGTGTGATTTGAGACCTTACATGCTTCTGAACAAACATTTTGATTTTTTTTTAAAATACACTGAGCAGTTTTTTTCAGTCTTCTGAAGCTTATCAATAAAGAGTTGACAAATTACTTTGTGACAGGCCAACTTCAGTTGAAACATCTTTGGTGCTGTTCCCATGTAACAGGAAAGATTTAGTGCTGAAAGCTTCTATACATTAAAGGGCTTATGATATTGGGGTAACATTAATTAACATGTTGTAGTGCAGCACTTCTCCAGCATCCTCTTCCTCTGAAGGAGCTTATCTGAGCTGTGATGATGTCACAGCCGGAGCAGGCCTGAAATAGCCAGACATCTCTGTAGTGAGTGTTTCCATGACAACACAGCCTCCTGGTTTAAATGGTGGATGGGGGACTGTGTCTTAAATAATTACTTTGGATAATGTGGACCAAATATGGGGGGCGGCGGGTGTTTGTGACTGTTGACTCATGGTACAAAAGCCATTGTCTGAGAATCACAAAATGAGACCTCTGATGCTCTCACTGTATTTTAGTGTTGAAGTAGAACTACCAATATATTATTTTTGAATGTTTGACCACCTGTATGAAGAATACGCCTAGCCCTCCACTGAGAATATTTAATACAATACAGTTTGAATTTATGACACATGTCTGCAGGGATTTTGAGCAAGTTAAGACAAGATAAGTATGATATGAAAAAAATAAGCTGTCAGTTTAATGTTAAACTCTTTAAAAGAAATGTGTTTTTGTTCCTCCAGGTATTTGAGAGAGAGAGGCCGGAGACATGATTTCCATTGGAGTTGATAGCTGACACTGTAGAATGAGAGAGGATGGAACAGACAGACAGCCCTGCCCCTGAGAGCAACAACCCTAATGGGTTTGTCAACCGAGTGTTTAATGTTTCTCTGGATGTGGAGAATGAAACCAGCAGTGTTTATATTCAGGAGACTGGGCCGGAGCCTGCAGAGGGGCAGGGAGAGACCCAGGCTGCATCTCCTCAGACCCCTGTCAAGGACAGACAGGAGGTCAACCGGAGGCCCCGTGCCACAGGGGGCATCTGGAAGATCTTGAACCGAAAGAAAGCTGTCTCCGAGCTGGAGCGCAGACCCCACTCCATGATCCTGCCTGGAGAGGCTTCCATCCCTAAACTCTCGTTTGCTGACAAAGTCCGCTCCTTCAAAAAGCTTAAATCCCCCTCTGTGTTTAGAGGGAAGACAGGGAAATTGTCCACTGCTAAGTTCAGCAGCTCCTTAGTGGATGAGGACTCTTTCTGCCATGACATTGGCACTCCTCAACAGCCCAGCAGGGGCACACTGCGACACCGAGGCAAGAGGCACTCGTATGCCGGCTACACAGCAGAATTTGACTGTTCGTTAGAAGACATTGACCTGACAGCTCCTATAGATGGCCAGCAGCCCACTGTAACAGGAGAGGCTGTTACTCAGAATGGCTGTAAACCAGCAGAGAGAGTTTGCTATACTAAAAGAAGCCATAACAATTCAACTAACTGTAACAAAACAGCTGCAGGCTGTGAAGAGCCTAGTGTTAAAGGTAGCACAAGCACCCACCAGGGTAGAGGAAGGAGGCACAAAGATGTGTGGAGTTACCTGAGGAGGATTTCCCTTTTGGGGAAAGCCAATCCTGTTTACTCAGAGAGGAGCTTTGACTCGGAGCTTCACTCTTTGGACAAAACCTTGGACTCAGACTATGGTTCTGTAGACTTTGAGAGTGTCAGAGACTTTCAGCCGCCACCCCCGAAATCCTCTGACACCAAGGGGCATTTTGGTGGTCTGTTCAAGTTTTTTAACAGTGTAGCAGAGACAGCCAGAAAATGGCGGACAACATCGCACTCTTTCTCTCCTCCAGAAGGAGAGAGGACCCAGATGAGCTCCCCCCGCGCCCCGCAGCGCTCTGTAGACAACATTCACAGTGTGTCCTTGACACTTCACAGTGACGAACTTCCAAAATCCCTGCCTATTGCATCTTCACCAGTGACCGCTAAATCCTCACACCCTAGGAGCTTTGACAGCCAGGCTCCAGCACCTGTGACAGGTGGACGGTCCCCTAAGGTGGTCCTGAAAGCCTTTAGGGCATGTCCAAGATCTGGAGCTGTCAATGGCATTCAGAGTCCTGATGACACAAATGAACACATAGACAGAGGGACAAACTACTTGTCAACAACCATAGTAGAGAATCACATTCCCCAGTCAGGTCAAAACACAGAGACTAAAAAAGAAGCAGAGGTCGAAAGGGATCCATTAAACTGTCTCTCTCAGGAGGAAAAGGTAGAGGGACAGACAGGAAATGAGAAGGATTCCAGGGATGCTCCACCTGACTCCCACCAGAAACAGGAAGTGAATGTCCAATCACAACAAGGTGATAAAGAGAGCACAACCAATAGCGTACCAGCATCAGATTCCACAGAGGAAATATTTAAGGTATGTGACTTTAAATACAAAATGAGCTTTGTTAATTATTACCAACCAGCCTCTGGGTTTTAATAAATGCATCTGTAAAGAAAAGTCAGTAATCTGCAGTGCTAATCTACTGTTAGTTTTTTTTTAGGGAACAACAATTTCATGTATAATGAGTTGTGCATTTATGCCAAACCACATTCCATTGCAGGTGTTGTTCCACATCATTAACATCGCCCGAGGCATGCATCATGTAATTACTGCTAATAATGTCATATGTAACTGTTTTAACCATGGTCATTCTTTTGCTTTCTAAAATCTTAAAATCACCCACAACACACTAGACTACAAATGGTGCCATAGCTGTTACTCATCTCCACATGAAATAAGTCCTAGGTGTGGCTGATTGACTGTCTGGGAGAAAGACAAACATTTAAGACACCAGCCTGTGAGGACATGTGAAGGCACCTATTCTACGGTTGTCCTTTTGCCCCATCTGTTGGAGAGAGGAGGAAACAGTCAGCAATTACCATGGTGGACAATGCCATAGTAGAGGAGTTTGTCCCTTCCTGCTAGGCAAGGAAAGTGCATGTAGCATTTCTCAGATAGGGTTTCCAAATTGGCCGTGTGTGCCCATGGTACGCTCAAGAGTTGTGTGACGTCTGCACTTAACAACGGCACCCTTCCCTTCTCACTCCGGTGGAGACATTAGTCATCTCCCTTCTAGTCATACAGCAAGTCAGGACATGTTAGCCCCATCTCCTAATGACAAAATGAGATGTGACATCTCAATACTCAGCACACTTTCATAGGGTTTTATTATTCAAGGGTAAGGACTGTGAAAATCTCTGTGTTGGGAAGGGTGTTTAATGTGCAGCCCTGCAATGATTTAGGAGAAATGACTATTCAAGGAAAAACCTCCTCCCTTGTTTACAGGTAAAATATTAGGGCCCGACCAATACATCGGTTTGCTGATGTTATTGGCTGATATTGGCCTGTTGCAGATGTCTAGGCACGT
>JAPZDX010000025.1:5926136-5938827 GCA_029783625.1 Naso annulatus
AACGCTCCGTGCTCCTCTCTCTAGCTGTATACATATAGTAACCCTCTCTTCACCGAGTCTGACGTTCACAGTGTTTCCCTCACTCGCTCAACATCCCTCTCCTTGTCCTCTCTGTCTCTCCACCCACCTACTCAGCCTCTGTGAGTCAGTGGCTCTCAGAGGAAGAGCTTCATTCTTTTGGAAACCTGCCATTGGCCGTGATACGATGGGTCAGGGAACAAATCAATAGTCGCAAACATCAATAGAATATTTACATCCTTTTACCAACCACTTTTTGACAGGGTATTCATAGCCGATCATGCCAAGGGGGTGGGGGTCACGTTCGACCAAGGGCTTGCCACTCAGATGGAACAGCTGGGAGCAGGAGATAGGCAGGCTACGGTCCACCTGCCTTGAGTCAGAGCCCCTCCCCGCTCTCCCCAGAGACCACCCCTGTAGCACTGTGCTGGCAGCTCACCGGGTGTGTGGAAAGAGCACAGCCTACCTCCGGAAATCCACTGAGAGTTAAAAGTGAAGTTGATGCATTGGGGAAAATCTAAAATGATTTTTTTTTTTTCTCCTTCATATCAGCTATAAAAAAAAAAAAAACCCAGACGATTTCGATTCGCATAAGTATTTTGTATTGCTCACTTTGTACAAAGCACAGCACATGTTTAATCTCATTTGAGAAGGAGCGATGCAAACATGCGACACCGCCGTGTGAGAAAATAGAAAGTGCCCAAACCAGCACAAGGGGATATGGTCCAAAAATAAAAGGTTAAAAAATGGCAGAAATTCTAAATGAACAGGACAACCATATTAGCTGGTTGTGTCTCAGCCCTGCAGAAGCGTGAGCCAACGCTTAAGGGAGGCATGGAGGTGAAGTTAATCTGTAGCATGCAGGTGTCCTCTGACGGATTCATGCATCCCTCAAGACCCCAGCGTCAGTGTCTTGGCACTCCTCCCCCCGTCACATTGTTTCCCAGATCTGATCCATGTCCTGGCAGTTAGCTCGCCGCTGCTGAGTGATTTACCGGGGCCTGTGGCCAGATCAGATTGATTCGTTTAGTTTCAACAGTGTCCCCGAAGCTGCTGCTGCGAGCGAGATCCCGTGCTCCTCTGCTTGAGGAGAAACGACTTATTTACACACATCATGAAGGGGTTTTCTTTTCTACAGTTGGAATGTAAGAGACACATCTGTCCTTTTGTTTGTGATCATATTTTGACCTCAGATACAGACGTACATTTGTGTTGAATTATATCACCTGATGGACAGTACATATACAGTATTACAACTTGTGCAATGTGATATATCATTATATATCTTCACTATTCACTACGACGTGATATGAAAGAGTTATATATCGTTCTATGTCATTTGTTTGCCTTCTTATAGGCCTTATAACCTATTGGAAAAAAAAAGACCTTAGAATTGCTTTGTATGTTGTGTAATTTATGTTTTGTTTCAGTAAAGAAAGTTGAGAAACGGGTGAGTTGGCTGCTGGTGTCTATAGAGATGGCTCCCAGTGAGATTGTTGTGGAAGAGAAATCCCTGGTCTGGCACAGCAAACAGATATGGTTCCCAGGCCATGATAACCTCAGGTCCCGTGCAACGCCTGCCCCAAACTCCCTCACTCCCCATCCCCCTACCCCCACGCCACCACCAGTACTGACAAACAGACACAAGCATGCAGGCAAACACACACACACACACACACACACACACATACACATATATATACATAATGACACGCACTTGCTGGCCCGTTCTGCTGCGGAGAAGAGAGATGCTATCTAACAGTGCCTTCCAGCATTCCACTAGTGATTATCTATTCAGTTTCACAGGCAGATTTGAATTAGTCATGTATTTTCCCTTCAGTGTGGGACTTGCATCTCTTGCTCTCTCTCTCTTTGTCTCATACACACTGGGAAATTCCTCGTTCCCCAGTGCGTGAGATCCTCTCGGACAGAAACTTAGAGGTCAGGCCTTTTCCATACGAGTAGATACTGTGCTGTCTGACTGAAACACTTTAAAACACCTTATTATATTATGTCACACTTACGTAGAGGTAATTTTATTGCACAAGGAGAAGTTCATTTTAAGTTCAGACGTTTAGAAAGCTGCATAGAATTCCTTTATTGTTATCTATTTAACATGCTGAGAGATGGTTTAATTTGAGTATATAGTAGGAAACAGATTTTACATTAGTCGAGATAGGTTTCACATTTCAAAGTATATTATTAACAGCGAGTTACGAATCAAAAGAAGAATCATCTATTTTACCTTTATCTGCTACACACTGTAAATAATGTAAAAAGAACAGATCATATATTTGGATATTGGTATTTTGCGTTGGAGACGAATGTTGTTCCAGTTCTAGCGTGCGGTAGACCTCAGTACCAGGTAAATGCATGCTTGTGGCATCCAATATTTTGCATGAGACTTAAGACAACTCTTAACAGATTGTTTAGTTTCATTTAACTTCCAACGGGATTTTTTCCACAACGCGGAGCCATTCATTTGTGAACCCATACCATCTCACAAAAGGGAGTTCTGTTCTCTGTCCACCCGTCACCCACTCACTTACATCACAGGTTGTAGCTTCTGTTTATTTATTTATTGTCAGGTGGAGGGGAACGTCCTCCCTCGTGCTGAACAAAGACTGAACTGTTCATAGGTGAAATGAAAGGCACTGATGCTCTCTTTGCCCACATATAATGGGTATTATAAACTGTAACATTATTTGAAATCTTGATTTCTTTTCTTTGAGTCCAACCTACACTGTCATAGTCCAAACTGCTTTTTTCTTCCTTTTAAACGCCATTAACCGCTGAGGCAAAACGGGTATAATTTTTCTACGACAACAGTGAACCAAATAGTAGTTAACACTGATCATGGGTGTTTGTGTATAGATTTGTAGTCAAGCGGAAGAGCTGAATAAATGCGAGACCTCTCGGGATGAGCTAAAAATAAACATAATCCTCAAGATGCATGCACGCACACACACAAACACACACACGCACACACCCAGCACTTCATTGCAATTCATATCATGCTCTTGTTTCTACTTAAAAAATGATTCTTTGAAGTACAATGACTTGACAGTGCAAATTAATTCCTTACTTGTATTTATTGACCGCAGTATTAAATAGAACCACTTGGGCCACATTGTTAAAAGGATGTATATATTAGTTTTATTTCCTTGTATAAATATCATCCTGACCTTGTAGAGCTGAGAGGACAGCCTTCTGTGCAGTTGATTTTTTTTTTTTTCTCCTTCTCCTTCTGGTCACTAAACCGAGATAAGTTAGCAGACTGTCAACTGGATGCATCAGAGGTTGCTCAGAATTATGTAATTCCTTTTATTCCAGCGTGTACGTGAGCAGCTAACCGCGTTCACTCACATTTAGCATAGCAACATCCTCAGCAGGAACTCCTTGCAGTTGGTTTTTGCAGTCCTGTGTTGTTTCAGAATAGTCAGGGTACAACAGAGTCTTCAATGAGCCATATACTCATGTGGTGTTCAATGACAACAAGGTTAACAGAAGACTGACATCCCACTTTTGGAAATCTATTCATTGTATATTACCATCTAGTTTGAGGTCTGCATTTTTGCCTGTCAGCAGCAAGTTTTACTCACAGTATCCATATCCCTCGTCACCATATGCAAACATTCGTCATTTTCTTTCTCGCTGGCCTTTTTAAGTTTGATTATTTGTTGTAGAAATGAAAAAACCTGAAAAATAATGCCTATTCAATCCAGAAACTGTGAATGGGAGAGTGGAGATGTCAACTGTATGTACATTATATGTTTTGATGTAATCAGAAGCACTGGGAATATGTTGTACTTTGCTGTAAAAATAAATCCATATCTGATATAGCTGTACTTTTGTTGAAAATAAAACCTCTACAGAACCTGCGTGTCGAGGCGTCAGTGTGTGAGTGAGAGCATTGTGTTGGGGCTTCCTGCCGCGTGACATCATTTCCTGTTTGTAGGTCGTGCTCCTAACAGCTGACTCATTAACTCCTGGATGTATTACACAAGACAGATTTAAGGGCATTCACACATGAGATGAAAACATTATCAGGATGGTGCTAATGAGTCGCAAAAGAAACATTTCAACAAGCTCCCAACCGCAAATTGTAGCCTGCGAATAACTATGCTGCGATCAATAAGTAATGAGACTTATGCAAATATATTCTCCCAGTTGGCTGTGCTGAAGTGTAGGCCGATCACTCCGCTTGCTGATGTTTTGAAGATGCAAGACTTTTTCAGGCAAGATCTAAGACACCCTGATGTGACACACAGACACAGGAACTGTCTGTGTGTGTGTGCGTGTGTGTGTGTGAGAACGCCTAAATAACTGAAGTGAGAATATATTTCATGGTGTACTGTCACCCGTGAAAAGACAGAACTAAAGCTGATGCAAAGAGGCGTCAACAGAGATGTTCAAATCTGAGCTGAGAAGCCTCAAGTTAGTGCAAGGAATTAAGCAGTGTTACTGTGGTCTCTAGTGGTCGACTGCAGTGTTACACTTCATGAGGACGGTGCAGATTTTCCAACATGGAGCCCATCAGGATGATCGTCCCTCTTTTTGCGACTGACACACTTAAATGAGCTTTATAAAGCTAAAACATCTATTTAAACTTAATTTGTGGGTGGTCACAAACTTCAATGCTAATGTAAAAATAACAAAAACAGAATGAAGACAGCATAATGATCTCTAAAGGAACCAGAGAAAAATATCACACGTTGAGATCGGCTGTGTGAGTCTACGTATTGTGTCCTATATGTGGGGAAATATGACAAAGCTGGAAAAGTCAATAATGCAGTCATGAGTGAACAGCAATGAGGTTTAAAAAAAAAAAAAAAAAAAAGTAACTGGTTCCAATCTCAGCATCACATGACTTCAGAGGTGTAATGCTTCAGGTAGTTCCTCAGGATGAGAGGAATGTCCAAAATGTCAATGGCTGGCTCCTTATTGGCGAGGGGGATGCATCTTCGGATTGCTAGGCGAGTCTGCGACATCAGCGTTTTGGGACAAACTGGGGCAGAAACAGACAAAGGTGTATCAACACAAGGATTTTGAGACATTCACATGCTTCAGTTCTCACTATAGCCCGACTAGAATAAGTGTCTCACCTCTCTCTTTGAGCAGCAGAACCAGAGCTTCATTCTGCTTTGTAGTTTTGTCAATGATCAGCGTAGGCAGATACACGTCTGCACCAAAGTCAATGAGAAGCTGGATGTACTCCACCCCGCAGCCATAACGCAGACACACTTCCAGAACTGTCTTTGGCTGCTTGATCCGGGCCAGCATCTTCTCATCTGTGCAGTTGTAGTTGGGATTGGCCCCGTGGAGGAGGAGCAGCTTAAAGCAGTCCAGGTGGCCATAAACAGCTGAGATATAAAGGGGCCCTCTGCAGGCTGTGGCATTGGACGCCCACTCTGGGACTTTTGGTCTGACGTCCACCTCTGCTCCGAACCGCAGCAGCTCTCTGAGCACGTCCACGTCGCCCTCCCGAGCGGCAGTCAACACCGGGGAGCAGTTGTTGTACTGGCTGCCGTTAGGATCTGCTCCAGCCTTCAGCAGGGCGGCCACACAGTCCAGATGTTTCCCACTGACAGCTGTGAAGAGAGGCGTCTGGGCCTTCACATCCAGGCTGTCAATCTGGATTCAAAAACAGCAGCACACTAAAACATTGTAACAGAAGGAAACACTGATTCCTTGTAACACTGAACCTTTAAACCTTTAATCATTTTTGACATATTTTCCAGTTTTTTGTGCACCTTAGTGACTATTGGGGACAGCTTTTTTAAATTGGTCTAGTATTGAGCAGGTGTGCTGTCGATATGTGCTACCTATCAAGATGTGCTGCTTGACTGGAAGATCAGGGCATCAATTTGAACTACAACAGCATATTTCAACAAGCAGCATAAGTCATCAGATCGGTGGCTGAACTGAAATACTAACCCTGCAGGCATATACGCACTGTCAGTGCATCTCCATAAAAGTGCTTCTTTTTCCCAACAACAGGGTCTTGCTGTTATTCTGTCTCTCTGTTACTCTGTCTCCAATGTCAAGAAAAATCTCTTTTTTTAAAAAAAGATGAAGATCCTATTTTTTCTATCAGAAACAATTACATCAGCCTCATCAGAGCCACCAGACTCCCATCTAGAGAAAGAGTCATTTTAACATTGTTACAGAAACAAATAAACAAAATTAAAATACCAAAGTTTGTCTTTCCACAATTTCAGCAATCACAAAACTCTGGTTTGGTTGAAATAAACCCTTAATTCATGTAGTGATATGTGGAAAAATACTGTGAGAGGAGCGTGGTGGTGGGTCGGACATCAGAAAAGGAGCCAGGGGAAAAATATTTTCTCGTCTCACTTGGTGAATTAAGAGTTTAAGGGAACCAACTTAATGCTTTTTTGTAAACATTTTTCTGAATGAATGTCAAAAAAGGCAAAACTAAGATAGTCTTACTTTTCATGTTGCCTCAGTTAACATGTTAGCAAGAATTCCCTATTTACACAACCGAAGGAAACTGAGCTTTCATTTGCTCATCTAATGATTTTAACTTCAATTTTAACCATCCTTTCAGCTCTGTTTTGTTCTCCTACAACTCCTGAGGGAAATCTATTGAGATTTTGAGCTGCCTTCTAGCATTCTCCACTATTTCTCTAGACACAAGCTAATATTGTTCTTCCTCTGCAGTTTTGGTAGTGCTCAGGTTGTGTACAGTGAGTTTAATAATGCAGCGTTGATGACAGCACAGTTTAATGGATGAAAAACCAAAACAAAGTGCTTAAAGACACGAAAAAAGGCTCTGTAGGACAAAGGTGAACTGCAGAGTTGGGCAATGATTTTATGAGGACTTGTAAACACCAGTGGCTCCTTCCATGTTAAACTTTGTCATTTGATTCATTGTTCATATTAAAAAAATTTATTTGTGCAGCTTTAATGCCCTAAATGTAAAATATAGTCACACACGTCCCTCTACACCTTCTCTCAAAAAGCAATCTCACTGTCCTCAGGCTGAAAGTTGTACAACATAAAGCTCCCTGTTTATCTCACCTCTGCACCGTGCTCCAACAACACCTCCAAGCACCTCAGGTGTCCCAGAGCAGCAGCAGTGCGCAAGGGGGTTACTGGGACCCCCCACCCACTTCGAGCATTGATAGACCTCCTGTAACTCTCCTGGGACAGAAGCTCAGAGAGCAGGGTCACGTTGTCGCTGCTCACTGCGTTGTTCAGGGCCTGACACTGCTCGTTGTCTTCATCCTCCTCCTTGGGCTGCAGCAGGGAAAAGATCTTAGAAATGTCCATCAAACTCATGTTGACAGCTTGGCCCAGAACCATAATGTAACTCCAGGCTGATGCAAGTCAAATTTCTTCCATCTGCAATGACGAGAATGTCAGAGAAAGATGACAGTACACCCAAACACACACGCAGCTGACATACTTTTGTCACACTGAGTTACTTCTGTTGGTCATGATTTTTACTTCAAAACAAATATCTACATGGATGTAAGGATGCTGCTTTTTACCGTGAGCATTCAGTGATACCATAAGCAGTTTGTTTACACTACATAATTGCGAAAGGCCTACATAAGACAAGTCACAGTAATAAAGCTTGAATAGACTGAGTAGATATAATGCATGTGGCTTCAGAAACCTGTAGAGCTTTAAAGACTTTCATGGGGGAAAAATTCTTCTTTTTTAGGTTCACAGAATTTGCTCAGCAGTCACAAAGTTACAGCAAACTTGAATTTATGGCAACAAGACACTTACCTCATCTAGGCACTCGCTGCTGTTATATCCAAAGACATACGAAGAGAAGTCAAAGTCTTTCAAAACTCCATAATAGTAAGTCACGTGGAAGAAAGAAGGAAAGAAAAGTCCTCCAGGGAGTTTGAGATGCTTCCACGGGAGCTGTGAGGTGTGGAAAGTGCAGTATGGTTTCTGTGTGTGTGTGTGTGTGTGTGTGTATGTCTACTGACAGGGGGGTCAGAGCTCCTTTCTCGGGGGGGTGGGGGCTAATTTTAGGCCACAGATGGGCCAGGCTAAACTTCCATTCTTGGAGAGTCAGGGCTCAGGTTTATAATTAGAAAGGTGATACAAGTGTGACACTCAGTGGGTGATTGGTGAGTGTGACCGTCTTTCCCTGTTTCCTGGGTAAAAATGAAATAAAGAAGTCGATGTCTCTCTCTCACATAGTCCAGTAGGCTATAATTCATCATTTTTAGTTTCACCTTGTCAAACAGTAAATACACAACAGCCCACATGTGCATTGTTAGGTTTCCCGGTGTGACGATTGAGCATAATCCAAATAACTAATGAGAAAGGCAGCTAGTTCGCTGTATGTGCCCTGATATTACCCTGCTTCACTCCAAGGCAGCCATTTTAGTGTCAGCTGCATGACTGTCAGAAGCTTTAGAGGAGCAGCCAGTCAGCTGTTCCTCTGCCAAACCCACCCGATCTTCATGCTGCCCCATGTTCAGCAGGGAGGCTGTGACACGCCACATTCTTTCAGCAGATGGCACAAGACTCCAGATTCCTGGCATTGTACGAATACATGAGGAAACTTTATTCGTTTAGATGAGCAGAGAGACATGATACAATTAAATGTGGATCATTAAGACTTACTGTTACTACTTCCTTATTCAACCCAAAAGAGACAAAATTAGATAACTGCAACACAGTAAGAATAAATGATGTGCGGTGTTGTAAATGCACTTTACTTTTAAAAACATCCAATCATTATTATAGATTAGGCTCACTGTCAAGAATTGAAACTGCTTTGTAATACATAGGTGTACATGATATTGTGTCAAAAAGGAAGAAATGTAAAAGGGAGAGGCATATTCAGTTGCCTACCTTTCCTAAAATTAATAATAATGACCATTTACATACATTTATTCAAACATTGTATTCATACCTTATGGTTTTACTTTTTTTTTCCCCCTCACAATTTTGTGATTCTTGTCATTTTATATTTCACTGTACATCTTCCGGTTATACATAAGACAAATAAGTTTAGTAAAGGTTTTTAATATATTTATTTATTTCAACACCCATGTACAATAATCAATAAAGGACAAGGGATTTATATTAAAAAAAAAAAAAAGAAATCTATGCGCTTTCCTGCATCCTTCCTAAGTTCGACCACCAGGTGGCGGTAGTAGCGCGCAGGTGGCAGGAAGTGGAACTGTAGTAAACAGTAAAAGAAGATGGCGTGCTCATAAATTGTGAATGGGTAGCGTGGATATATTATGATGGGTAATCGTGACTTATAATGATCCTTTTTTCTTGTTAAATTCGTGTTATGTTTCACTCTTTAATATAAGTAACCGTGTTTTTTTCCACACTCGAGTTTACTCCCTCCAAAAACTGGAATAAAGCCAAAATTAACGTGAAGGTTTCGTCTGTGAGTAACCGGTAGCGTCAGTTTTGGGGAGCAGTCACCCTGAGAGCATTTAAATTCTGATCAGATACAACTCCAAACGTTTTTCCCGGGCGCCGTACTCTGTGCAAGATGGAGGAGGAGGAGGAAGCCCAGAGAAAATACTGCAGTAGGATGATTGCTCTTGTCCGAAGCAAACAGCAGCACCTTGACTTTTCAGGAGAGGAGAGGAGACACAAACACAAAGGAGCCAGAGGAGGGAAGAGCAGCAAGTGTGAAAGACAAGTTGTAGCCAGGGACGAGTTTAGAGATCACAGAGAGTGTACCAAACGCTCGAGAGACCAAACCTCCCTCCCTGACACATGTCAAGGTCCCGAAGAGCAGTCCGTCCCTCCTCAACTCATTTCAATGCTGAGGCTCAAAACTTTGAAGGAGGAGTTGAGACGGGTTAGTGAAACTCCTGCGTGACTCATGGGATTGCCATTACAGTAGTAAAAACGCCATGATTCCTTGTTTCTTGTTTTCATGTGTTTATCTTTTATGACAGGCTGCAGAAGTGGACCTCCATGATCCTGCTGTCTGCAGTGCGTGTGAGCGGGAACAGGGTTCTCTGGCCTTGAGAAGTTTTATCAGGAGGAAAAAGACACAACTGCAGTTGCAAACAGTGAAGGGCAGACTAAACACACACTTTAGCTGTGGAGTAAGTGACTTTAAGGACAGACGAGTTTGAGAAAAACGTTTCTGTAGCAGCAAAGCGATTTAACAGATTACACTGGTTATTAATACAGTTTAAAAGTAGTCTTTCTGTTACAGGAGTGTGCTCTTCAGGGGGCCTTCGATGCCCCTCACTGGAATTGGGAGGAACTACTTGTGGACATATGCGGGTCACAGCAACCTGGGGTTGCCTTAGCAACGACTAAGGAACGTGGAGTTGCCCTGGCAACAGATGAAATGAGGGGTTACCCTGACAAAAGCGCTACAGTAACTCATTTAGCAAGCCCTCGCTGTACTTTTTCAGACAGATAGCTGCAGACATGACAGGCACACTATTAATACAATGAAAGGGACAATGTTGTAATGGAGTCAGACATAATCCTACCTCTTTATTTTAGCACACAAGCTGAGCCCACCCATTTGTCTAGTAAACACTGATCCATAGGCTGATGGTGGTGTCTTCCCTCGCTCTGCTCAGCTGCAGCTGTGTGTACGTTCACACCAGTAAATAACAGAAGCAAATGTCTCGTCTTTGTTTTGAGTGCAAAAAAGGAAACGCTAACAAGGTTCGTACAAAACAGCCATTTATTTTCTTTTCACTGTATTAAAGTTGAACACAGCACTATTCAGAGCAGATAAGACTGGCCCTTTTTTCTTTTTTTTTTCCATTTGTGGTCACTTAAACGCTGTAAACATTAAAACAACATTTTGTTTAACTTAGCTTTGCAATTAAAACTTGGCACAAAAAATACACAACGGACAGCCATGGAAGCATGCATACATTGCAAAAAAAAGTTCAGGAAGTACAGTACAATATCTAAGGCAAAAACGATTATTCAGACATCTTACCAAGTCCTTATTTGTATTATTGCAGTTACATGGTTGACGACTAGTAATCCTACTATAGAAGTCATACAGTTACATATAAACACATCCAGAACACTGATAAAAACAAACACAAAATATGATTACCAGATCCTCAATAAATTGTTGACAGTTTATGAAAAAAGGTACTAAGACAACATGTTAAAGTGGGAACTGCTTGTGGAAATTGTCCTGAAGCACAAATCTGGTACTTCAGCCAAATATTTGAGTGTACATGGCTGATCTTAGATCAGTGACTTGACAAGGTCCCTTTAAACCTTACTGAAGCTGATGGCAGAGGGGATCTACTCATCTGGCTTCCTCTTGGGCTTCTTCGGGTTGCGGGAGCGGCTCTTGGCCTTGCACAGTGGGCAGATGGGAGCATTGCGATGAATTTGCTGGTGGCAGGATAAGCAAGCCTGGAGAGAAGGGGAGAAAATTTCAAGGGATCGCATGCTATATTGCTGCTGTGCTGTACGGATATGCAAGCAGAATCGTTTGGGTGTGTCTGACTAAGTTTAATCTTTAAATAATTCAACTTTAGGGCGGGGTCTGAGTTTGTCTTTTTAGGATTTTCTCCACCTGTGCTCCAAATAGGAGACAATTACATCTTGAAAATTCACAATGCTTTGTCATTAATAAGAAAGAACTACCGGCAATTATCATAACTAACCGTGACTTTGTCCGGAAATGAAAATGGCTGCTCTCTTATTAGGTCATATCACCCACCAACAACTCTTACTTGTAAAATAGATTTTTATTTATTTTTTAAATCCTGACTGCAGTCAGGAGGAGTAATACCTTCATAGGTGGGGGTTGCTGTCTGAAGGTGGCTGTCTGGCGTGCATCTTGCTTCCTGGACACCTGAAGTTGCTGTGCTGCTGCTGCAGCGGCAGCGAGGGATTCTGGGATGGCGGGCTCATGCGGCTCCTTCTGCCACTCCGCTTTCTGCTTCTCAAAGTAACTGTTCAAAGCAAAGAAAGAGAGAAACCTGGCTAGCTGTGTTTCCTTTTTGAAGCGTATGAATCATATCACAGTTGAGATTATCTCATCTTCGCCGCGTATCAAGACGTGGAGTGGCAAAACCAAATACAAAGGAGACTTAATTTGGAGAACATTATAGTCAATCTCACACATCCTCTTTTTATGTACAACTCTAAGCAAAAGTACAGTCATTGTGAGGGTGTTTGTCTGCAAGCGAGTTTCTCCGTGTGTGTGCGTGTGGGCAGGGGAGGGCTGGGAAAGAAATTTGGCCTTGGACTTTATGCCTGACTGGCCCATTTTCAAAAGTAAAAAGTGATATCCCATTACTTTACGCTCTCTGGTTTCCCTCAAAATAGGTTTGTGATAGAGTCGAGTTCTCAGAACAAAGTTAATGGGTTGCATTTCAAATAACCATAATCCGACAAAGCCCGATACACAAACTCTGTATTTCACAATTCAGACAAGTTTAGATAATATGGATTCAGTGTCATTCCTGTTTTCATAGAAGTTAATATTTAGTTACTTTTTGCTGTTACTGTGATATATAGATATATTACTATCACAGGGCAGCCACAGGTCTGTGAGGTGTGATTAGTTTTCCACAAGGTTGCTCCATGACACCTTGTGAAACGGTTACAGTGGGGACTATCAGTTTAGTAAAATGACCCTAGAACTACTTTGCCCCAAGCAAGATGTACAAGTGATAGTTTTAACATCTCCCAAGACGTTATTGTAAAT
>JAPZDX010000025.1:5966387-5977177 GCA_029783625.1 Naso annulatus
GCTCCAACTAAAAAAAAAAAAAAAAAAGAAGGAGAGCCGTCTTCGGGAAAACACACACACTCACACACACACACACACACACACACGGGAAAACACGCAGCCAATAAAACCTGCTTGCAAAAAGAGGTATACACAACTGGCACACAAATGAACACGCGTAGGGCTCACTTACACAGACACACAGAGGAACACACACCGCAAACGCAAGCCACATCCCATCAGGGGGCAAGTAAACAAACAGGAGAGCAGAGGGATGGAGATGGAGTGCGTGTGAAAGGGAGAAATTAAGAGTGTATGTGCTTCTCCTGCTGACAAGGACAGTCACATCAGGCTGCACGAAATTCCACCGAGGCTTGAACACAAGCTGCTGGACAGTTCAAAAAAAGGAGGAGGAGGAGGAGGAGGAGGAGGAGGGTTTAATCTGTTTCAGTGTTTTAACAGCCACCTCTCACGGCCATACATCTCTCTTCTTATCTCCCTCTTGCCCTTAAAAGGAAGAAGGGACAGAGGATTATCACCTCTGCAGAGAAAGAGGGAGAGATCATCACAGTGAAGACTTTCTCCTATCAGCAGTTTCTGTCTGAAATGTGGCTCAAATTTGACCAGCATCCCAGAAAACTGGCAAAGAGAGATGCAAATAAATGTGTTTTCATCTACTACTGTTGCTAGTATTATTTGTCATCGAGTGCATTGAGACAGACAGTTGGTGGCGCTATTTTTCCAACATGGTGGTATTAAACCTTTCCAGAAAAAAAGGTTGCAATGAGATGCAGTACCAAAAGGAACTCCAATCAAATCTTAAAGGGTAACTCTGCCGATTTTCAACCTTATCTCTATCCAGTCTATCCAGTTTAGGGATATGATGTAAAAGTATTTTTTCATGCTTAAAGATCTCTTGTTCTAAGTGAAACCTGTGATGTTTCTTGTTCTAGGAAAAACTACAAACTGTTTACCCCTCGCACCCCAGGCAGGATTTTCTGGCTCTGACCGTCCAGACCCTCTCATTATGGAAAACTATGCAATATTAAATAAAAGAAATGTTCCGATGCGGCGGATAACAACCTTGAAGACACAGCAAGAACTGTTTTTCTTTTTTTGTGATGCAATGCATCCTGGTACATGTAGGCACTGCAAGAACATCTGTGCGAGCAGAACAACTCAGAAAATTCAGCTTTCTCTGTCAGTATAGCACAAACTGAGGAATTTATTACTCGATTTACTATGATTACCCTCAACACGGATTGGACATCCACATGAAAAGTGGTGGATTTTCCCTTTACCACTTACAGACTCGCCTGTCTGCCAGTCAAGTGCATTAAAAAATCTTAAGCCTGGGTCACAAAGGCTGTTACTGTTTTACAGCCACATGCAGAATTGTATTTATTTTTGATAATTTCGTATCCAGTCTGTGGCAGTGTGACCCAATCATGTTCTATTCTTTGAAAAGGTGAGGTTTTAGCTGGGGTGTTGTGAAGTCATAAATTTAGAACCTTTCTTACAGAGAAAACAACAGCTATGTAAAGAACAGAACTGCATTAAAAAAACATGTAACAAGACATGTAGGTGTGTTTGTACAATATATCAGCACCATCCATCTTTACACATACAGTATACGTCACATATTCACACGCATGTATATTATTTTTCTCATCTTAAAAAGTACCTTCTAAACTCCTATTAAGTCTACCTGTACAGGTCATACTTTATGGTGAATAGCATTACTAAGTTGAAGAGCTGCAATAAATGTTTTATAACCATAAAACACTGAATCAGTCTTGGCTGTATTTTGCACGTTGGCCCTGAAAGCTCAGATGTTACCAAGATAAAAGAAAGTTTGTCAAGGTAAAAAGAAAGTGTTCTTTTAGACATTCTTTTTAATTTAAACAGCATGTAGATATGCCTGAAGCTTAGGAAGGACCGAGACAGTGATTATCTTAGTATAGGTGTGCAGAGACCTTTTTACTGTGATTTTAGTCATGGTGGAGCCATAGTTAAATATGTATAATTTCATAGTGCTAAAAAGTACTGGTAGAAATTTTTTAGGTATCTGTACTTTACTTGAGTGTTTGTATTTCTGACAACTTTTTAATTTTAACACAAAGATCTCTACTTTCTACTCCCTGCATTTCTAAAACAGGATCCACACTTAATTTAAATGCATTTCAGGGAAATTGTCTCATTTTATTTTGTATCCCTGGGCGCCGCCCACCCAACATCAAGACTGATTTCAACCTAAATGGATGAGACAATACCGAAGAGAAAAGTCAATTCCTTGGTGTATCTGTGAATGCATAGCATGTACTACAGACATAACATGACAGAAACAAATGTTAAAGACATATGATGATGAAACAGACGAGAGAGAGTCTTGCGTGCAGAGACAAGGCTGCTCGAGAATTTAATGTCAATGACAGACAGGAAACTCTGACAGATGGATGAACTCAGTGAACCATTTAACATTGCCGGCGACGACGCAGCATAATGCTTTGATTTGATTTCTGCTGCTAACATTTAAAAGTGATTTGCACTTCAGAGCAAAATGAATGCTCATTGGTTTGTGTATTGTGAGGTTTACATCTTTGAAGTTAAAATGATTTAACTTTAACATTCACTGAATTATGCAGTAACAGCCAGCAGAGTCATTTTAGACATGTTTCTGTCCTTCTTCTTAAGCAGAGACTGTCTACTTTTGCCTCCTCTCCTAAAAACGATGCTTAAATGCATCTGAGGTGTTGTTTTTTAATGTGTTAAATGTTGATGACTGAAGATTCTTTTTCAGGATGCAGTGCGACCACTAGAGGGTGTAAATGAGCTGTTTCCCTCCTAATCCAGAACAATAAGGTGTCAAAGTAAAACTCCTGACACCAGTGATTTGTGGGGGACCTGAAAAGCTGGAAAGTTTCCTGCTGCAGCGGTTTCGTGTCTTTTTCTGTGGATTTACCCTTAAAGGCTCAGCTTTGACTGGGTCCCGCTCACATCTCACTTGAGCTAGAGGGCAGCCAGGGATTGTCTGGCGGCGCCAAAAAACCCAGACTTGATCAAGGCTTTGCAGCTCAGGACCCTTTCGGCCCTATCCTGGCTGTGGAGCTCAGTGTGCCACAATGAGTGTCATCTATATAAATCACCTTTTATAGCTCAAAGACAGACTTCAGTGCCATTTGTTTCCTCTTTTATCTGCAGGCTTTGTTCTTTTTCAGTGCTGTACACATTAAAGCAGTTCATCTTTGTGATTAATAACCCCTGCGTGATCTCCGCTTCTCCCTTTCTCTCCTTCTTAGATTGTGAGGAAGCTACACCAGTTCACCTATGATCTGTTCATCCAAGCTCAGTCCCTGCAGACGCGTGTCAACTTCCCAGAGATGATCTCAGAGATTGTGAGCGTGCACGTGCCCAGGATCCTCTCAGGCATGGTCAAGCCCATCCTTTTCCACAATCCAGCCTAGAGAGGAGTCTTTGTATTTGCCCTATATGTCACTTGAGCTCCCCTGCCCAATTTTTAAGGCCATTTCTGGCAAAGCTTGAGATGTTTAGAGAAGGTTTCTGATTTTACGAGATGAAAGAAGTAAAAACACGCTTTTTTACCCAGTGAGAGTGGGGCACATTGAGGCTGGGAGTGTGAATTAACAGAAGGACATACAGGACGTTGTTTTACTCTTGTACTTGCATCCACTCTGTTCTTCTTAATACCTGTTAACTGTATCACGCACAATGTTCCTGGAGCTGAACAAAACACCTTAGCATGCATTCCTCCACAGCAGCTGGCATGTAGACTCCTTCACATTTATGACATGCCAATGTGTCATATTCAGAGGCAAGACAATGAGAAAAACACATCTGCAGAGTTCTCATCACCATGGCTTGTCTGTGTGCAGTTGTGTGACATTTGGACTAGCTTTCTCTACAATGGATGTTATTGTGCTCACCTGAGATGAACAACGTTGATTGACAGTTAATAAACGGTTGTGGTATGCATGCTAACAGCAAAGCTGTCTCGCCCGAAGGCACAGGAAAAACATTTTTTAAAGCTGTTGTCATCCACAGTAATAATGGCCGACTAATTGTTTTAAGTGTCAACAAATTAATGCACTTCAAAACTGCCAGCGACTGCAAATTTGGAATGTATATTTAAAAATATTATGATGGCAAAAGGGCACAAAAAAAAACCAGCCAAGAAGATAATTGCACTAAACAAACTAGTGGAATGATTCATGAGACGACTAACACTGTGGGTGGATTTTTTTTTTTTTTTTTTTTTAAAGTTTGCTTGTTTTTGGATGTCAAGCATTATTCGAGTACAATTTTGGACATTTCATACTGTTGTAACTTTTCTACTGTTTCTAAAAGTGTTCTCTGCAAGTGCTTTGATGTGCATCGACGTGTTCGTTGTAGCTTCTAGTCAAAGGTCCGGCACAGAATCTGCTCACTTGTCGCAACATTGACAGCTTAACTTTGAATAAAACTGAAGCATGAGTGTGTTTCTGTTTGTTGGTGATGACGTGAGAACTACACACCACAACAACCAACAATGCGGATGACCATGAATAATTTCGCTATGATGTGATTTTGTAATGTTGACCATTTTATAGTCTTCTGAGTAAAGTGGACTGGAGTCATGGGGTAGGCCCATGTCATTTAAATGTAGCCTACAGTTTAATTTGTTCCAACTGACTGGATAACATCTCTGACACACCCACGTAACGAGGGAAAAATTCACCTCAAAGGCCGTTGCGCACTGTTAAAACACCTGTGTAGAGGAAACACAGATGTCAGTACGGATAGGACAGGCCATTCAACTCGGAAACCAAAGCAAAACGATGCACAATGATGTGACTTTGAACCGCAGGCGCTCCTGGTGTTTCCAGGAAGTTATTTGGAGTAAATGGGATATTACGACATTGACAGGTGAGCACGAAAAGTACCATCACCTTGAATAAAATCACAGATTTCTCTGGGTTTACATGTTAGCTAACTGGCAACATTTGGGATAATTTAGGTACACAATGAAACTTAGTATCTAACCCAGGTTAGTCATTTTTGGACACTCAAATGCAGAAATGGTACTAATGTTCACAGACGAGTTGATGCAGCCTGTTAAAATTTGTCAGCCCCCTTCCTCACTTGGATAGGTGATTACCGGAAGTTAGCAACAGCTGACAAAAAAAAACCCGTGTCATTAGTTTACCTTAAAAAACCCTACAACATAAAAACAAAAAACAAAAAAACGAGTCTTTGAGTTTAAACATTGTTGGAAATATTTTGGGAAATATAAATTCAAAAGTAGCCCTAAACTAAATATATAATAAAGACATAGCCTGTAGGCCTAGTAATTTTTTTAAAATTAGGCCTAAATGATAAAAAATGTCAGGCTACATATTGTTCATTTCAGTGAATACTTTTATGAATACAGTATATGTTCCTGTTTTTGTCTGATAGATTTCTTTCAGTCTGCATCACAGCCAAGAGGACAGCCGTGCAGTCAGAAGTCTTTTCTACCATTGCATTACCCACCCTGAGGATTATCTCAGTTCACCCAGCCAGGTAATAGATCTCAGCAGGAAACCAGAACATATCACAGATTCAAACAGGAGGCTTGGCTCGTAACATTTCACCTCTTTATCCTGTCGGAAACGACCATGTCTGCTGCTCTGACTCCACAAGTCTTCAAAGTCTTTTAGCACCATCTGGTGGCCGCTGTTTGATCTGCACCAGGAAACTGAAACTCAGCGTTAGTGCAGCAAGACAGCATCTGTTAGATCCATTGACATTTGCTTCGTAATGTAATTGGACACGGATTCACTCAGTGTTTGAACATGGTTACCATTAAATAGTCAGAGTCACGAGAGGGGAGTTTACGGCAATAAAACGGACAAGTACATACAAAATGCATTTTAATCTGAATTAAATTGTAAAAACAGTGGATTACTTGGAAGTAAACACTCCATATTTTTAGAATATAATCATGTAACCTAGATCAGGATGTTCTTTTCAAATTTTATTCATAGAAAAGTATAGCTCTGAGGAAAACTATGTTATTGTTTTTTACAAAAGGCCTATGTACAAATGTCTACAAGGCCAGAAAATGACATATCTGTGAGAGTGAGTTTATTTCTGGTGCATTTAAAAGCCCCAACCGTAAAAAGCAGTCCGTCTGGGTAACCTCTACCGCCATTTTAAGTCCCATTTCCTGAACAACCTCTCTCAATAAGTATTTGTCCGTCTCATAAATGAATTGGAGCTGAACGAAGTTGGGACTGAAGACATGCTGAAATATCACTTATTTCTAAATTTATTCCCTGCTACACATGCCCCTGTGGCTTCCCTTAAAAGGAATGGCGTCTTGTAGGTTTGCACTGATCAAAAATGTATGTGTTGATGTCAACATTTGAACTTAGTTTAGATTCCATTTGATTTCTGTGTTTCTGCGAGTCTGCTCTGCATCAATATTACATGCCTACTCTAGCAGAAGAGGGATTTTTCCTGTTGGGTAACGGCAACCGCAGAAAGCACAAACACACTGCCCACAAACAACAAAAGTTCAAATTATTTCCTGATGTGGGGAAGGAGGAAGGATTGAACGGGAGGAGGGGGATTTTTTAACGTGACAATTCTCCTTGAATGTGAGAGGAGGATGCGAAAGAGAAACACGAGTTAAGTTTAAGTGGAGATAAGTGAGAGATGAGTGAGTTTAAACTCGGCGCAAAGTAACTGAACACCCACAATACACAGCTCGCAAGGAAATGTGGTTGGCAGAGGGTCCGATACTTATTGCAGGACCTTACATAAAACTCCTGCAATAATGTCTTTAACACCAGGTTACAGCAACTCACGGCTACAGTGACCGGAAAACAATTAGATTGAGGAGGTGGTAAGATGACACCCCTGAATGGGTTGTTTCTGTGGCCTATCTAATGGAGGGCGATTCTTACCCGTGCACCAGTCCATTAACAACCAATTAACTTCCTATTAATATTTTACCAGACAGGGCCTCTCATCCTGACGTGTTTTAAGGAGCTTTTCCCAGGAGTGTTTGAACATGAGCAGCTTTTAGCGCAGCATAAAGAGGCCTGTGTAATGGGCTGGAGGAGGAGGAGTGGCAACCTGATAGCACTGAGAGCAGAGGAGGCGAGAGAGGAGAGGAGACAGACTTCTGCAGCTGGCCTGCCCGCGCCGGGCCAAGCCTGGGCCGGGCCAAACACACACACACACACATACACAGGGACTGCAGCGTAAGGAAATCTACCGTTTTATGGCTGCAGCACAAGATCAGACATGAGTAACGACCCTGTGCCATGCGTGGAGTGTAATTGTGTTTTGATAGTCAAAGATGTGACTGATGAGTTTTCTCTTGTTTGCTCGAAATTGCAGAGGTGCAGCAGTTTTGCCTGCAGGGCTTACTGTGCTTCTCACCATCCTGGAGCTGGATATAAAGTAAGTCTTAAAAAACAGGAATATCCACCTTGCTCCTGATCTGCCCTCAGCTATCTTTGTGCTGTGTAACTCTGGTTTGGGCGGACATTTAAAACTAGTTCAGGGAAACTCCCTGCCGCCCTGAGACAAAAAGAAATAAAGAGGGAGAGGGAGGCAGAAAGAAATAGAGGCAGGCTATTATGACTATAGCCTGAGGCTACTCCCAGCGGATAAGGCATTTGTCTTCGCTTGAAAGTATGATTTATTTTTCCACCAGTCAGAAGGGTTATGTTTGTCACCGCACACTGAAAGGACTTTTGGAAACAGCAGCAGGAGCAGAAATGGAAAAAAAAAAAAAAAGAAAGTCCGCTGGTTTTCTAATGCACTCTTCATGTTTTCTGAAAGACTGCCCCTCTTTGGTTACCTTGTTTGAGATCACTTTCAGTCTTCATTGACTTCAGTTAATCACACCGAACCTTGCGTCTAATTTATCAGCAGGAGCATGTGTGTGTTGATGATTAAGAGAAGGAGGGGAATGTGGGACGGGAGGCGGGGGGGAGAGATGTGGTTGTATCAGGTTCCCTCCACTGGGTGTAGATGTGGTCTTAGATTTCTCTCCGGGCTGCTGATTAACTGTGTGTGTGTTTGAGTGTGTGTGTGTGTGTGAGTGTGTGTGTGAGAGAGAGAGAGAGAGAGCTGGGAGTGCACTGAAGGAGGAGAGGAACTTCAGCTTTAATTTCCCCCAGCTCCAGATATTACACCCCCGCGCTCTCTGTTTTTATTGGAACAGAGACCAAAAAACACCAAGTGTTTATGATGCATTAAAACACGGTGGGGAACTCGAGTGTGGAATTGTAAATCTATACATTTGGCTCTGTCTCTCGGCAGCAGAATTAATTCTTTTATAGAGGATTTCGTGTGTTTTACGAAGACTGATGATTGTAACGCGCCATGAAATCATGTTTATCATCTTGATGTGGAGGCTGGAGAGATCTCTCCGTCAAGGGGGAAAGAAAGGGAAACAGAGGCAGGACTTTAGAAAAAAAAAAAAAAAAAAAAAGTGGCAGAGGGGGCACGAGGGGAGGTGGGAGGAGTCATGGAGTTTTTGGGCCGGAGCACAGAAGGAAGGAATTATTCTGCATTACCCTAATGACCATTTGAACAAACGAATGGGTGAGGAGACCACATTACATTCTATTAACTCCCCCTTTGTTGTCAGTGAACTGTTAATGATGTACAAAGGGAGCTCGACGCTGCTCTCATGGACAATGCATGCTCTGTGCTTCTAATTATCCTCAGGAAAGTGCTGACAGTCTTTATACCTGGAGACACATTAGCCAGCTCTAATTAGAGTAAATATTCTTCTGGTATAACACTTGTATTGCCTCGCCAATCCAACAGCGATTAGTGCTGTGTTTTTCCGCCGGGCTGCTTATGCATTCCCAGCCCTTCTCCGTCTCTCATTCTCCCTCTGTTTTTTCTGTCTTGATCATTGCCTGTGCCTCTTCCTCACTCTTTTCTTCTCTGCACTGAACTTCCTCTCCTCCTCTCCCCACCTCCCCTTGCTGTTTTTTTTTTTTTTTTTTTTTTTTTGCAGCAGTGAAGCACCACTCGCTGTGACACAATCACAGCGCCTGCCCATGCTCCAGCCATCTCCCAAGTTCATTATATCAGTACACAGTGTCCATGCCCTCCGCCCTTCACAGCCCCTCGTAGCTCCTGCGTCCCAGCCAAACACAATGTGACAGCGCCGCCACAGCCCTCATTTACAGCCATCACAGGACAGATTTCCCCCTTCCAAGGCTCCCGTCTGTAGCCTGATAGATGGCACCCCAGCTTTTTTTCCTGCGCGTGCATGTGAGCGTGTTATGGGTGCATGCGTGCGACTGTGTGTTCATCTGTGTCCCAGTACTCATCTGCGTCTGTGTGTGTGTGTATAAGTCAGAGCAGCGATGTTTCCTCTGTCAGTACTGATCCCTAAAACAGTGCATTATAATATGACTGAGCTTGTTTTCCACTCTCTCACACACAGTTTTTAAATGTAATGCACTCTGCATACAGTGCTCGGATTTTGTGCTTGTACTCTTCAGAGCGCTGCTCAGTTTTAAGTGCATAGTTTGTGTAAGGCCGTCCATTTGTGCTTATAGGAGCACCCTTGTGGCGAGCGGCGTCTTTAGTTCGGGAAATGCTGCAGCACACTTCAGCTGCTATGCACACTTTCTGATATCTTGTCTCTCCCCTCCTCTAAATATTACACTCACAGCCTCAGGCAATCGGTTCTGTGTCATATTGAGAAGGTCAAAACAGACACAGGCGCATGCACGCCACACACACTCATGGATTTCAAATATCTCCATCAGCCCTCAGAGGATCGGATTGTTTTACGGGAAATCATGTCACGGGTCAAATGATTGAATTATTAATGGAAGTGCGGTGCAATAACAATCGGCCCTTGTCTATTGTGATTCCAGCGTGATTTTCACAGGCCCCTCTCAGCCTAACTTGATACCACCATGTTACAATCCAAATCCAATAATGCAGACTCGGCAAAAGAATGCCCCCCTCCCCAACTCTCCTCTATTGTTTCAGAAGTCGAAGAACGTCTTTAGTCTGTTGCCTTCGGAGTGGAGAGTATTACCGAGTCCGTAGAACCATATCGACTGCTGTGCCACATTTCCAAGGACAAGGCAATACATTTTCATCAGAACAGTCATGCTAAAGTAATTCACAATCATAGGACTCTTTTCACAATACGCTGGTCTATGAAAAGTGTGTGCGAGTTCATGTGTGCGCTTACTGTACAGTGTGTGTGTTTGTGCGTGCGTGTGTGGGTGCGTAATCTGCATTCTTTCCAATAATCTTTCTAATCTTTGTTCCTTTTCACAGTGTCAACATGGATTTTGTTTTCGGAGCATAGCTGGAAATCAACCAAGCAAATCTGCGGCAAATTCATGATTCACATTATGGAAATGAAAGCAGACAATTCGGTTTTCACACATTTGCATATGTAAAGAAGCACACTCAGAGAGGTACAAGTATTTTAACCTTTTTTGACACTCGAGAGATTCAATTGAAAATTTGAAAAAAGAAAAAAAAAAAAAAAAGTTGCTTTATGATGTTTTGAGTGGAGTTTCGCCGCAGCCAGAGGCAGCAGCGCTCGGCTCCCCTCAGGCCTGTTTCTCACAGAGCCAGTATGGAAATGCGTGTTATTGTAAAAAACCTCGTGATGGATTCTTGACCTCAGCTCAGGAGGATTTCTCGCTCTGTTTTGAGAATGACCGTAGAGCAACACAGGGGAATGAGACGTAAGGTCACCCCTTTAGCATTTATTATCAGCCAGAAAACACAACTCTTTTAGACATCCTAAACATAGCACTCTGGAC
>JAPZDX010000025.1:6017039-6031783 GCA_029783625.1 Naso annulatus
ATTTGTTCCGACTCAGACCTTGCTAGAATCAGCAGCTTGTTAGCTTCTATTCTACCACCAACTGCCAGGATACACTGCTGTCATCACACCGCACAAATATCTGCACACAAATTTGCAGGCACACACACACACACACACACACACACACACACACACTCACACATACGCACACACATTCTGCAGATTTCTCAGCAAGTCTCGGTTTATTTTCGACATGTTGAGATCCAGCTTTTGAGCTGGAATCAGATCATGGTGGCGGGCAGATGTTCCTCTCAGATGGTGGTTAGTGTCTGTCTCGGTCAAAACAACCGCACCAAGGATGAGGGGAATGTTTACAGAGTAACACATCTGTGTACTGTACCCTGTCAGATTCAGGATATGGACCACCACATATTCAGTAAAACTGCGTCTAAAAGTGAAAAGTATGATGCAAACCAAATGTTGTGTCCAAGGATATCTAAACAAAGCTCGCCTGTTTACTTGGAGCATTTTTAGATGACTTGCCCTGACCATGCACTTACATACCGATTTCAAACACATTTTCATTGTGTGATTTGCTGTTTAAGATGCAGCTTGAGAAACAGCTGAGGAACATCAGGGGCCTCTTTATCATTTAGAAGTGGAGTGATTCCTCATTTCCTATTTGCGTGTTATTTCCGAGTGATCCCCCTATTTGCACCAAATGTTTATGCATTTAAAAAGTTTACTCAAAACTACTGTGTACGACCAACAGAGGTGGGCAGAATGGATGAAAATATATCACGGTATATATCATTTTACCGCATGATATCAGTATGATTTACACTGGAGATTACATTGTAAAAGTGATCATAGACAAAGTAATCAGATAGGAATGTCCTTTGTTGATTTAAACTAGACTAAACACCCGACAAATCATGATACTTCATAACGTTGGAGCTAAAATCCTGTAAATCCAATACTACAGCCCATAAAGCAGTCCTCCTTATTGATTTGCAGCATTGCCTGTAATAGCTTAATATCACGAGAGATATTAAAACAATAGTTACACAATTATGAAACATGACAAAATCTTTGACAGGAGAAAAATCTCAATTGTCTTACAGGGTTTGAGGTTATTTATCAACAAATCACACAAGTTTAGGACAAACTAAATAACTGCTGCTGATTTGAAAGCAATATTTAAAACTTGAATGTATGTTTTGTTTGTAAGAATTTATTTTAACCCCCTATTTGGCAAATTTAAACAGTACATAAACAGTAACAGACAGCATATAACACACTATTAAACACTGTAATGTAGCTCGAAGCTGTGGTGGAGAAATTTTGTTTGGATATGTAATGAATAAATGACAACATAGCTGTAATGAAACATATTAAGTATAAGTAAATTATATACATCATTTTAATTGTAATATGTGCTGTATTGCATTATCTTTCCTAATTAAGTTCCTTTTAAATATAAAATATTTAATGTGTTTATTTAATTCATTAGTAGTTTGTCCTTACTCTCTGTAACAACTGAGATTTGTCTGAATGCTCTGAAAGAAATCTAGTGAGTGAATATTTAATTTTTTTATACAATTATTATTTTGAAGTGCAAACCATCAAATTCAACATGTCCTCATAGTTTTAAAAAAAATATATGCAATTTTGTATCATTTATGATGAGTCTTAACACAATTAAGTTATGATTGTTGACAAACACACTAAAAACACATTTAATGTCCTTTAAAAAAACCTTTAAACTAGGGTTGTCACAACATCAAATTTACATTACACCATAATTATGGCTTAAATAATTCAGAAAATAATAACGCCATGAGTCAAATAAATCTTTACCTTTATTTATTGTGTATTTTATGTCTTTTTAAGTGAACGGATTAAACTCAAATACACATGCAGGGAGGCGGAGAAAGAATTTGTAATTATAGCCGTATAAAAGTTAACAAAAAGAACAATTACACTTAATGAATTTCCCCATTTTATCACTTGCAACCAGCATTAAGGTGCATTAATACCACCTACTGAAACAAGAATGGAAAGAAATTCGAATGATTTAAGAGGCGCTGGATTATTTGCAAGATATTATCATTTGTGTATTATTAACACGTCAGTATTTTATTTTTAAATATGACGGGGATTGTTAATGCCGCTTATCCTCAACACCCCTACTTCATCTCCAGTGTGCTACAAACTATTAGGTGGTTTTTTTTTACGGCTTACTAATACTCTATAGAAAAGTGCTGTGTCTTACAATTTTTCATTTCAATAAATTAACAAAAGATGACACTAAACACTAAAATTAAAGGTGGATCTTTATATCTATATTCTTAATACTACATTTTAAAATAGTTAAAGCTGGACAATGTGACTAAAACACTCATCAAAATATTCATAGGAATATTTTCAGTTTCATTACGCAGCGCAATAACGCAAATGTGTGCAAAAATCACATGGTAAAATATAAAAACTAACGTCAAATAAAACAGACTGTGTCCCGTGTTTGTCATGTTGTCAGCCACAGAACCCACAGAAAAAGTCCCTGCAGCTCAGAAGTTCTAGTTTGTGTCAGTTGTTGGTTTTGATTCTGCATCGTGACACTGCGTCACCCTGTTTCTCAGTGACTCTCCAGTCCTGTAAATTTTTCAGAGCTTCGCCTCTGTTTGTTCTTCGGCTGAGACGTTTGCTTAATTTGTATGTTTGCCTCCAACCTCTCCAAGTAAAGACCTCGTGATGTTGACTGCTTTTGTCTTCTCCTGCAAACGGGTCCCACATTATAGTTTTATCCATTCCTTCTGCGAATGTGCATGTATGAGTTCCTGATGAGCAGCTTGGCACTGTGCAGAGAAGCCACCTGCCATTAGCGTGTGAATGTTTGTGCGAGCGGGTGAATGCTGACTTGTGGTGTTAAGCCTTCTGGCACTAGACAGATTAGAAAAGTGCTTCGACAGTTTACCATGGAACAAAGTGAAAAAACAAAACTTTTTTTGGTAAATATTTAGTTTCATTTTGCTTGCATTTGTTCATTTAGACACTAGAACTTGCAATAATAATAAGAAATCTCAACAGATTGTGACACTGAGAGTCAATACACGGTAACGTTGAATTATCAGCAAAAACGACATAATGTCACCAAAGAAGTTGCATCAAAATAAAAAATGTGAGCAATGGTGGCCAATTCGTTTCATCACAAAATTTTACAGTTGTAGAGAGCAGGTGCTGATGGGGGACAAAGTCACGCCAAGCTCACACAGCGATAAATGAAAATGTCACACCAAAGTGAAACATGGCTTTGAGGCAGCAGCACTCCATTGTGTTTTACATGTGAGGTGAGCGCACATTTACCTTGCCCGACTTTCATGATGACTTTCATGGCTCGGCTCTTGCACACGCCTCCCTCCCGGTTCTCCAGACCCTCGACTGTACCGTTGGAGGTCGCTGGAGGGGGGGATAGACAAGGGAGATGAGGAGACAGAGGAGAGGGGGTGAAGGACAAGAAGCGGCAGGGAGTGATGGAGAGTAGGGAGAAGAAAAGAAGGCGAAAGTGGAGGAGGAGAGAAGATGACACACTGGTTAATGAGCACGTCCATAACACACAGAACTAATCAATATTTACGACAAGCACTGATTAGCTGTTCCAGTGATTAGCCGTTCTCACCCTCAATCAACCGCCAGCTTCTCTCAACGGCATCTCTCATTAACACAATAAAGTGAAGTCAAATGAATGGAACAACATTAGAGCCTACTGGGGGAGGGTGGGCGCGGAGGTGGAGTGAAGGAACATGGTCAGACCTGTGTAAGTGTGTGTGTGTGTGTGTGTGTGTGTTTTCTGTCTGTGCATAGTTTAGCAGTGAGACATGCCAGTGAGAGTTCCAGCTGCTTGCCAAGTCTTGGAGCAGCTCACTCCCTCTGAGCCACATGTGTCATTACTTGCTGGTAGTGCTGAGAGCTAAATGCCTCCCTTAATGTTTGTGCGTGAGTGTGTGCGTGGGGGTCCATTTATATATTGGCGTTTGCCTCTGTGCGTGTGAGTGTGTGTGTGTGTGAGCCTCTCTCCACTGGTTTTAAAGTGTGTGTTCTGCTCAGACTTGATCGAGGAGTTCATGGTCGAGGGTTGTTTATTCAATGTCACATTCACTTCAGACGCTGTGACACAATTGGCTGTCTATTTTAGGGCTCATGATAATGACCTAGGGAGACAGAGTGTGACTCTGACCTTAACACTGAGCGGCTAAGCACAAGGCAGTTGTGTGTGTGTGTGTGTGTGTGTGTGTTTGTGTGTGGGCGTGCGCCTGTGTGGGCGCATGCGATGGCAGCTCTAATTTTGGAATTCCCCAAATGATCTGCATCTCCGCTTAGTCTGCTGTTTCAACTTACTCCCTTCCTCAAAAATGCTTTTGTTTCTCTTCCTGCGCTATTCATCTCCGTCTCTCTCTCTCTGTTTTTTCGCTCACTTCATTTTCTCTTTTTTTTTTTTTATCTCTGCTATCTGACTCTGCCCCTCCCCTTCCCTCCCTCTTAACTCAATGACCATCTCCCTGGGTGATTGCTTCAGATGGCACCCTCATTATGATGAGATAGTCTTGGAGAGGGTGCTTATCTAATGATGACACAAAGAGAGGCAGACTCAGCTACAGATGAAGGGGGGGCAGGTTGGGTGTGCCTAAACAATGAACTACAAACATTAACAGACTTACGCTTGCTGGCATGATGTATCAATGTTTCTACATGCATTTCTCTGCAATAAACTGATGTCGTGTCAAGCAGTGTGTTGAAATCTGGCGCGGCAGCTATGGAAAAAAGCTCATCTAGTGATTCATGCCCTGTCATTCCTAAGTATTATTAATGTTGACATTTTGTTGCCCCGCGGGATTTCAGCTTTGTACTCGGGTGAAATTGAAGAAAACTAAATAATGAACTGCACTAATATTATGTTACATTATCAGATCATGCCCAGGCTTTAAATTGCAAAGAGAACCACAACATTTTGTTAGTGTGGCCGGACTATGTGATAATTTGCCAGAATGATTATGATAACATTGTGTCAAGAGATCTGTGGCTCTTTGCCCCCCCCGCCTGCTGCTGCCGCTGCTGTAGACTCAACACGACTGAGTGAACCGGACACTGAAATATATACGATGGGCCGGCGCAGCCGAGTGCGGCGCAGGGACAAAAAGATTTGAAATTTACGTGGGACATTAATGTGAATGAACACTCAAGGCTAAGTGAGTCTTATGATTTATGTAAAGTCTATGCAGGGAGCATGATGTCTCTTCTAAAGGGAACATTCAAAGACAGTGAGGTGAACAGGCCTGCTTCCAGTCTTAAAGGCACACACGGTCTCACAGGCCTGAATGGCCCAGACGCTGCCACGAGTGCTAACCTCATCCTTCCATTTTCCAGCCAATTTCTCCTTTTCTTTCAATTTAAAAATTTCCAGGGCAAGGTTATACAAAAATGAGCTCTTTGAAGCTTGAGCTCAAAGGCTTGAATAATCTGACTAAGAGTGAGCGTCATGCCTTGAATTTTATATCCACTCAGGGAGAGCAAATCTTCTCAGTGTTAACTTACTTCTGTCATCTAAATTAACTATTCCTTCAGGCCGGCTGAGCGGGCTCCCGCACCACTGATGTGGCATGATGATAAGTTGGCCCTTCAAGGCTTCTGTTTGGGCGAACAACTGAAAGAGTGCTGGATTAATATGAGATGATCACTTTATATGTTGTTTGTATTCAGGCCATTTAAAACGTCAAATAATTCAAGGCCTTTAGTGTACGGCTGGAAATTCATAATCCGATTAACCGTGTCCAATTTTAACCACATTTCCTTATGTGAATCCATCTTTTCAAGATGGAAATCTACTACAGAAACAACTGTTGAGCACATAAATAATGTGCAGTGAAAAAAAAAAAAAAAAAAAACACATGCAGGCTGTTCAGCCCCACAAACTCTTCTGTTTGTCATTTTAACCCGTGTCTGATATCAGTGTGTTTACATCTGTCATGTCATGAGTTCACTCCAAAAAAATATGATTGCCAGCCACGTTTTTCAAACTCTCTAACCCTTCTCCACAACAAGGACACACTGCCAGCTTTTTTTTTTTTTATCTGAAAGCCTCTCAATCACTCTATCTCCGCTTTTCCTCCCTCTCTAACCCTCTCTCCTTCTCTTTCGTTTCATCCCCGCATACTGACGTTAATCCAAATCTGGATTTCCAGATATTAAAAGGCCGACGGTCATAGCGTGTTTTGGAAAGAGGAAACTGGGGAATTGGGTCTTCCTGTGAGTCTCGACGGAGATAAAAAAAACACAAGGGGATAAAGCAACGACGGGGCGAAGAACAAAGAAACTCCCCTTCTGCTGCTAATGATTTAGTGGAACAAACCGGTTCAATGCTAGCGGTCCAGAATACCCAAAGAACGGGTCATTGCATGAAGGAATGTTGCTTTTTTTAATAAAGCGGTCGGCTCTGGAGCTGTTTTTTTTTTTTTTTTTTTTTTCATGATTTAAGGCCCTCTTTGTGGGTGTGGATCACTGGCCGCAGAGTGACTAGTGGGAGAACAAAAGATCTACAGCTGCTGAAGTCATAAGAGAAACCAGGTGCCAAATGTTGATGTTGGGAAATATCTACAGAACAAATGTATCAGCCAAGAGAAAGCCTTACTGGGGAAAGAATTGGCCTGCAACAAAGGCTCCTGTTCCAGGACTGTACACGTACCACTGCTGCTCGCACATTAACATGCGTGTGTAAACTGAATATACACAAATGCACACAGATTTCACAAGGACACTGAGGGTAGAGAGGAAGGACTGCTCCCCTCGGTGCTCCGTGGAGAAGAGTAGGAGACGTGTGAGAGATGCGGTGCTGACTGGCCGAGACGACACGAGCTTAGGCTGGAGTGCGATGCGGTGGTCTATATTTATTCTCAGGTCTGCTAAATGAGGTCACTCAGGTGGTCCTGCTGAATACATTCCCCATCTCCATCATGAATCATCTGCTGCTTATTATTCCTGTCCAGCCCAAGGGGGGCTTGCTTTCATACGGCGCAATGGGCTGTGTGTACACCCGTGTGCATGGGCTCCCTTGTCTATTGCGCGCGTGCGAGCTCTCGTGCGCGACATTTGCCCAAAGCACCGAACGAGGGGATAGATACAGCCCATGTGACAGACAGAGAGCAGGTTGTTTAATGAGAAAGTGGATGAGAGGTGACATTCATTGGCTACCTTTCACACACCGCCCCCCCATTTCTGCACAGCATTCAGACTTCCACTTAGACGAGCTGAGCGGGCAGCGGGTAGTCACAGTAACCACAGGCAATAATGTCTACATTTTCAGAAAAAGAGAGAGAAAATGCTAAATACATAAACAGGCGCGAGCACGATCCGATCACTCACACTTTGCATCAAGGAAAAACAGCAGCACACAAAGCTGTTTCATCCATTTGAGGCAAAGCAGGGAGCTAAACACAGTTGTGTCAGGTGTGTGTGTGTGTGTGTGTGTGTTTGTGTGTATCAAACAGAGCGTCACGACAGAAATGACTATTTCTCATACCTGTGATATTCCTATCTCGGTTTTTGTTTACATTAGCAAACCAGAGTCGAGGAGGGGAGAAGGAAAGGAGAGCCTATTTGCACAAAATATTTCACTCATGAATGAGCACAGAGAGGGTTAGATTAGGTTTATGGGCCTGATTCCAGAGATAACCCTCCCCAGCAGATCTGGCATGCATGCAAGCACACACGTGCACTCACACACACACACGCACACACACAAACATACACAGTGAGGTTGGCAGACTGGAATAATACTGGGGGATCTAGATGTTTGCACTTTGAACCTTTTCTAATCCCGAGTATTAGGGCATGGCTAAAGCCTGATTATGGTAGAATGAAATGGATCTAAATAGATGTCCCTGCCCATCAGCCCTCAATTTCTTTGTCCTAGAAATAGAAATGGAAATCAGTAATCAACCTCCAACCTCTCGCTCGCCATCTCTCCCACGTAGCCTCCTGCGCAGGTTTGGCAGGGGCAAAGAAAATTCATTCAGACTTTTCATATCAGCTCAGATAAATTAGGCGCGCTCCGATCGGCCAATGTTTTCTTCTCATGTTTCTTCTCAATAATAAAACCTGGCAGATAATATAAAATAGTCATATCTCTGAGGCCAGTGCCACACATTTTTCATGATGTTTTGAAAATCCAGTATTGAATTTTGGTCGGAATGAATGTGGTTTGGAGCAATGTCGATGGACACAGCCGATTTTCTCATCTTCATGTGTGACAATGATGCTCTTTCTCTCTTCAGTTTTTTGCAAAACATCGCCATGTAGGAGGTCGAACATCGCGGCGTGCTGCCTGCTCCCAGGAGCCGCTTTGCAGCATGTTGGGTAAGAAGGTAGCAGCATTAGTGTCAAGGTTTAAGGTGGTTAGCGGCCCACCTAACACAACTGTTGCTCAGCTCACTGCTTCAGTATACAGCCAGAGGGGGAGCTCCTCTCCTGCGTCCTGATTACACTGCTCTCCTCTCACACGCTCAGACACTCATGCACGCGCACACACACGCACCCACACGCACACACACACACGCATGCACAAGCAAAGAGCAAAATCATGCACTGCTACACAGACACAACTACAACCACACTTGAAATGGTTGCAAAAAAAAAAAACATACAGACATATAAGCACTTGGGCCCACAGAAGCGAGCACACACTCAAGCACACACTTGCATGTGCATGCACACACACAAGTACATATTCACACACACACACACACACCCTATGGGGAATAGCTTCTCTTGCGAATACATTGTGAGATCCCAGGACGCAGTTTCAGATTTCATATATTTCTCGTTGGTGATGTGAACATTTATACGTGAATTTAAACGCTCAAGCGAGAGACACAGACTTATACTGAGCAGAGAGAGAGGGAGAATGTCATGGTTTCATGTCTGCGTGTCCATGCATCAACGGGATTACTCATGTTGGTGATGCTGATGACATGACCTCAGTACGATGTATGACATCATCAACATGAGTCGCATGGGGATGTCAGCTGTGTGAGTCACCAGAGGAAGTCGCCCGTCCAGCGGGGGCGTCACACACACTGATCACAGGGGGAACACAAACATTTCAGCACAGAAGTCTCTGTTGTGTTAAATACTCAGATTGCAAAATGAAAATCAAAGAATCTGTTGCCAGAATACGAGAGAAATAATAATATTATCACAGAGAGATGCCACGGTGTTTCGTTTCCATTTGAATGTAAAGCAATTTTGAAAAGAATTTCAAGAAAATCTCCAAAATGCAAGTTAACATACGTTTATTTTCACATCAGTTGGATATGCTAATGCTAATGCTAAGCAATCACGAGGAAGAGGGGCTGACAAGATGATAAAATAAAAATAGAGTCAGTAAACTCTGACTTGATGAGAACTATGAGGAAAAAATGTGGGTTTAATATTTTTTTCATGTATTAAACTGAGGACCATTATGGTCTCGTCACTGCTCCACACAGATCAGATATTTCAGTCATATGCTTGTTTTACTTCAGGATTTATTTGCATTTTGTTCCCTTTGTTCAAGAGTGCAAACTGCATTGTTTAAATTCACATTGTTACTACTCAAGTTTTTTGTGTGCAAACTGAAAATGCACACAAAACAGGTGGGTAGAACCTACACAAGCATGCTCATACAATCTGCGCTCAGAGTGGGTGCAGGTAAAGTCATTATGCAAGGGTGCAACCTGTGAAAAGACATCGCCTTCTATTCTTTACGTTTTGGAGAATATTCCAAAACAGCTATTGTCCTGAAGTGCTGTGTTTTTTAAAAATCTGTTTTTCTCTGCCGCTGTTCAGAGGGCATTACAAGCCAAGAGAGGTGATTGATTTCTTTGTACATGCAAAGAGGCATTTCTGCTTCTACTCTCTTTGCTACTGGCCGATCGCCCACACAGGTGATTAGCAGCAAATTAGAGTTTAAAAACTGTTTTACAGCAGGATCTGGTTCTTGCCTGTTAAACATTTTTAGTTTATTTAAGCAACTGAATTCAAGATTCAAGGGTCAAGATTCCTACATCCTGAACAAAACATTCAGAACACTGAAAACAAAATAAATATTGGTTGCAGCATCTATAAAACTGCAGGCCTGGGAGCGTGCAACTGGGGCATAAAACAGCTGGAGTTCTCTGTTGAAAAAAAGGCAAGAAACACGACAGAAAAGTCCCTGATTTCCCATCGCAAGTCTGACTGTTCCAGGTTTTCAACAGCAGCACACTGTTCACAGGCTCCACTGTGTGTGTGTGAGAATCACTGTGTACAGTAACTGTATGTGCACATATGGATGGATGCTAAAGGAATCACAGTGACACAAACTGGCAGCTGAACACTAGTGTGTGTGTGTGTGTGTGTGTGTCTGTGAGTGGGTTGGTGAGTGGGTTGGTGACTTGCAAAATCCCCTCAATGTTCACTGAACAATTATAGAATCGGCTGTCCGCTGGTAATCCTCTCATACACTTCACTGCTCCGTCTGTCTGTCTATCTGTCTGTCTGTCCGTCTCACTGCCTTCTTTATAGTGCTTGTAACAAACTCTTATAACTTCAAGAAAAGGGCTGATCAATACTTGCAATGAGCATGCAAGTGTGTGTGGCGCCAACCGTCACCCAACCACCCATAGGCCTACACAGCACAAAGCATGAGACATACATACACACACACACACACACACACACACACACACGGATACAGTGACTGCTGGTGGGCAGAAGTAATAAAGTCTTAGGGTTCTATCGACCACATGGCTACACCATGATGAATTACCCAGGAATGTACACACATACAGCCTGCACAAAAACACACAAACACACACACGGAGCCAGATACAAACACGTAACTCCTTTCGTACATTTTAGATCCCATGCTCCCTAACAACATGGTTTCGATCTTGCATGACAGAAAGCTCTGGAGGTTGCAGGACATCTCGTTCGCTGGTTGGATCTGATACCTGATCAGTGTATCCAGCCACTCTGGTTGCTTTTCCCGTGGGTTTTTCTCTCTTCGGTTAATTTGGCCCGGAATTTTCTTGTTACATCATTTTGCTTATACAGAGCTTGACCGCTTATCCATGGGAATAAAACAACATTACCAACAGCTCTGGAGAAGCACAGTGCCAGTACAGTTTTTTAATAGTGGTAAAGTACTTAGTGGTGGACTGGGGTCAGTGGATGTATCAATATTTGGTTCTTATGGTATTTATGGACCCATTTAGTACAAGTGATATGCTTATTTGTTTTATTTCTCCTGACAAGCACAACCACAACAGAAAATGTGTTGGCTAAAGGTCAGATAAAGAAAGATCTTTCATTTTTCCTCCTTAAATTTGCCATTATTGAAACCTGATTTTGATACACTTTGTGTCCATGGAGGCATAGAGGCCTCAGAGGCAGCAAAGTCCACCAGATGACATTAAAGGCATCACCAAGGATGAGGAACGTTAAGCATTGTTAATTTTCCCATACTACCCACCTTGCAACAATCTTAAGTTTGTTTTAAACAAAGTATCCCTTAAATGAATAAAGATATATTGTCTGTAGTGGAGTGGGGAGTAAAATATAACAACAATAATCAAAATACTAGAAACATTTCTTTTTAGTTAAGTGGCAACAACTTCCTTTTCGGCTCTCCCAGCATGCTTCTTGAGAACTAACAGCTCAGTGCAGGTCTGACCAATTCAGTTGCCCGGATTTAATTATCTGTTGTAGAAAAAAATCCAACAACAACGAGCGTGAAAGCTTTTTTTCCCCTTCAATTTACAGAGGAAATCCAGCAAGGAAAAGGTGGAAGCATTATATATTCTGTTCAAACAAGGTGTGTGTCATGCTCCATAAACCTCCCATTTGTGTGCACGTGTGTGTTTTTGTGTGTACTTATGCATGAAACAGTGAGTCAGTTCTTATTCTGCTCTGACTCAGCCTTTACCAGAAAGAGAAACTAACATTACTTATGATATGAAACGCTTCGGGGGGGGGGCTAACATCATTTTCTGCACTGATGTTTTTGCAGCACTTACTGCTGAAATGGTCATACAGTTAATCATATTAAAAAAAGAACTAAATTTTCTTTGAGTCTATGAAATGTTCGCTCCTGATTCCTACAACCACAGCTCTGTTACATCAGGAAAGAGAGTACAAACGTATAGTTCATATCATGGGGAAACCAGTCACTCTGCAGTCTCTGTGTTGCAGTGTCTCATTTGACTCACAGTGATGAGTCAAATGGACAATAATTAGCATTAATCAATCAATCAATAAGTCAATCAGCAGAAATGTGCAATTTTCACTCATCATTTGAGTCATTTTAAAACACATTGGCAAACATTTGATGGTTCTATTTTTCCACTAAAATGTGAGACATTTCCACATCATAACAGTTAAGCTAAATGAAAAGGTTGGATTGAAAGACTGGAAAGCCCATTTTTCACTCTTTTATTATGTCTTATAGACCAAAATTTAATCAACTAATCATGAAAGTAATTGTCAGATTAATTAGTTATGAAATTTTTTATGAGTTGCAGCCCTAAGGCGCGCATACTTTTTGTATTAGCACTGTACGGTCATAAACCTTGAGCTGTAGAAACAGTCAAAAAGTAGGTAGCTCCCAGGATACTGAGCTGAATTTGAGCCCACAACACCAATTAACATGAATAATTATATCATTTTACCTGGCTGTAAGCGTCTGTAATAACCCCTAAACATTCTGTAACCACTAAATGTTTTGACATGCAGTCATACTTCATCTTGACCCCATAAACAATCAACCTTCTAGCATAAAGGAGGTTTTTGTTTTTCAGTTCGGACTGCTTGTCTGCAGGATTGCAAGAAAACTACTGGCCTGATTCCTGAAACTTTGTGGAAGGTTGTAGCGTGGGCCAAAAAAGAGCCCATTAAACTTTGGAGCAGATACGAATAATGGAGCGGATACAAATTATTTTCGCTTTCGTTAACATTGCCAATTAGGGCATTTTGCCCTGGTGGGATAAATGCAATACATCTGAAAATGTGGTAGATGGCAGTGAAGTTTAATAGTGACAAAACGTAGCCAACTCTAGAAATAGGAGGAACATGTTGCCATGCAGATATGCATATCACATGCGATCGCTAACACATGTGCAGGAGCCAGGGTGTCGGCACATTGCGTCACCGCCACATTATCACATCACAACCGGAGCCCATCGTTTGTTGATGTCACAGCAAAAGTGGCCAATCCTGGATCAGCTCCAATGGGATGGGGAGCCAATCAGCGTTGGCTGTTTACAGGTTCATGACACCCACCCACCGAGATAGGCAAGTTAAATCAGGTCAACTTGGTAACCTCACATACTCACACACACACACACACACACGCACTTTGAAACATCGCTCTGACAGGGTTTGGTATCAAAGCCGAGCTCGTCGTTTGGTGCTAATTGTTTACATCTGCTGATCCTTTAAACACTTTGCCTGATCTCCAGCTGTTAAACTAATAATCAGATGTGACTGTTATCTGGAGAAGAATCAAACGCTCACCCTGTAAATGGGGTTAAGCAGCACACACACACACACACACACACACATGCAGAGTTCATAAAGGGTAAAAACACAAACCACAGGAGATTTGAACACGCACATTCTACTGGGAAAATTAAAAATAACACAAACAAAACAAACAAAACATAAACACACAATTATTTTATTCTTAGTGTTTTGTGTGAGCGTCTATGTGTGCCTGTTGTTTGTTAGCAGAGAACTTCAGTGTAGTTTTGCTGAGAAGTTGTAGGTTTATTCTTGATGAGACAGTATCTGCCATTTTGAAGCATGAGCCCTGTTTTAGGGTTGATTGTCCAGTAAGAAATCAGGCAAATGCGCAAGAGTTGACTGCAGGTTGTTTCTGTACCTTTGGCAGCCTCTCAGGGTCCCCAGGGTGCCGAGGGATGACTTTTTGAAGCCTCTGGAAACCGTAGTCGATGGTTGGCTCGTTTAGTGCTGCAGAGAGGAGAAGCAGAAAAATGATTAATCAGTAAAAGGGGAAATAAAAACTGTTTTCTTGTTTACTCTCCAGGTACAGAAGTTTTCCTACTTAATCCATGCAGAAATTGCTTAAAAATCAATGAATTAGGTACTTCAACTGGAATGTTTGGGAGACTTCAGTGGTGACCTCATGCTGCAGTCGTGGGTGTAACTGAAAAGTCCACAAAGTCACTGCAAATATTTGAACAATTTTGCCTGTCTGTCATAATCCCACAACTCTATCTCCATTACTGTTCATCACTTAAAATTCAGTCCATTGAATAAGTGGATTAGATCGTACCAACACCAATAATAATCTAATAAAGCTGTAAAGAAATAAAACAGTAAACCTTAAAAAAGTAATATTTAAAGTGATATGTATATACTGTGATGAGTAACAGTGAAACAACAAGGTTTCACTACTAACAAGTGTTTTATCAAATGACAGTATTGCTTAAACGGGTCATATTGTGCTTTTCTTTCTCTTTCAACCCAAAAATGATGTCACCAAGTCAGATTGCTGTTTTAAATGATGCCAAAGTATAAAACAATAAGGTATGGGTACGTGGCAGTAATCCCTGTGGGCTGTTTCTGATGGCTCTGAATGCTCCCTTCTCATCAGGGTTTTTTGTTTGTTGTTGTTTTTTTTAAATCTCAGACCACTAGTGTGTCACAGTGTGCTGGGCTTCTCTATAGGTTCATCTGGAAGGTGTGTGTTT
>JAPZDX010000025.1:6031883-6045753 GCA_029783625.1 Naso annulatus
TGTGTATTGATGTGTATTTGAGTAATTGTGCATGCATGGACAGATCCGTGCACGAGTCTGAAATTGTATTTCCGCGTGTATGTGAATTTTCCTTGGTAATTTTTGTAATCTTTACTTTTGTAGGTGTGTGTGTGTGTGTGTGTGTGTGTGTGTGGTCCCTGTCCATCAGTCAAGCTAGTCCCAGATTACAGAGCCAAAGGTTGGGCATTATGGACTTCCGTAGCCAGCACCAGTGGGCTAGTACTTCAAGGCTACTTATGACAGCTTTTAACCTCTGCAGAGGACCTGTCAACGGCTCCCAAAGTGTCTGTGAGTGTGTGTGTTTGTGTGTCTGTGTGTGTCTGTACAAGACTCACAGCCTGCAGACAGAAAGAGCTTCTGCATCATTTAGCTGCGGGTGTCTGCGTGTCACCTCTCCTGTGAATCCAGCAGGGCACAGCTTTTACACCGCTGCACTTTCTACTCTCCATTTCCCAACTCAGCATGCTCCAAAACCCCGTGATCCTGTACACAGCACTAAACTTCCCCGTGCATCCACACACACAAACACACACGCAGAGACAGTGGATGACATGGTACGTATGCATGAGCACAAGGAAACACAAGTTGGTATATGCACATGCAGAATTTTCCCATACACACACCCACGCCCACGCACAAACAAACAAAAAGGACCCACATGGTGCGGGAGCGTCTGTCAGATCAGTAGGAGATAAAGGACGCAGACTATGAGGAGGACCTTGGGGAGCAGAGCAAGTCATCTGTCTCAAACGCGAACAGACTGAGCACACTCCAACATGACAGATGTAGACAGACTCATCTTAGAGCACAGCGCATCCTGAACCTTTCCCCTGCTCCTCTGCCTCCCTTACACACGCAAACAGACACACACAAAATGAAAGAGACCTTCACAAAATGTGCACACAAGCTTCTAAGCCCAAACCCACATAATCTGACAGGTGTGCACCGGAGGAGTTCAGATCATAGAATTTTGAATGCAGGTCGATTGGCACAATAAAAAAAGTGTAACCTCGGGGAGTGGGACTTACAGCTCATAATACGGTTATATAAGCTGTTGCATACAGTGTTAAAGTCATGAGACAGCATCCAGTATTAATTTCATAACTGCACTGCCTGTAAAATTCAAGCCTTCCACGACTCTGCTGTTCCTAATATGGAACATTTTTAGATATTAGCTGTTTCAACATTACCAGCTATTTCAGCTATAATGTATTCTGTTGTGTGGATAAGTTGCCAGTAGCCCACACAACCCTCCCTAATGACAGAGTAGCTAATTGGCTGTAATGGCTCTTTTCACCGATATCATCGAGCTGCAGCCGCAGAAAACCTAAGCAGTTTTACACAAATCATGTGCAGAGTAAAAGCGGAGAAAAACAGCCTGAAGAAGCAGCCCGTGGTAACTCTTTGCTTCGGCTGACCAGTGTTGTATACATCTATAAGCACAGACTGACCCATAAGAGGAGAAAATAATTCTTCCAGGCGGCTGTGTGACTGTTATTTTTCTTTCTTTGTGGTGCACGTCGTTCCTTATCTATGAAACGATTACTTTTGAAAAAGTGGCACAGCCCTAGTGGGCACACACACATTAACACCCTTGAATACACAAAACTAACAGGTGAACAAACACGCCCTGAGAGCTACACACGCACAAACACAAAAACACCCACTGCACACACACTCGCTCTCATAGAGTGCATCATTTGACTAATGGCAGCTGAAATGTTGCGTGTTTGGAGAAATAAGCAGAGGGGAAACTGGGTCAGAGAGAAAAGACCAACATTTCACCTTCCTATTGGTCGGAGCGAAAGGTTAGAAGAGATGCCGCACATGCTGAGGCGCACACACTCACTCACACAAGCGCAAAAGCTAAAGGTTAATATTGCTCATGTGGGAGTAGCTGAGTTACTGTTTATCTCGCGCTTAACTGATGTGTGTGTGTGCGCAGGGCTTGTAGCAAACAATGTGCACACGGAGTTTCATCCTCGCTAAAGACAGAGGGGAGTTCCACATTAGTGTTTCATTAATCCCATCATGGGCCAGTGTTTCCCTGTTACCACAGAAATTAGCAGGCCAGATGCCCACTTTTCTCAACCAAATGCTCACTAATCCACATCCACTATCACTCCACATGATTCCTTCTACTCCTGCATTTCCGCCCTTACTTTCTTCAAATAAATAGCAGCATCGCTAGTTTCTGATCCACTATTAATCACACGGATACTGGAGCTTTTGTTAAGATGACTGATCACATACTGGTGGGACTTCGAATTAAAAGCTGCACACCTCAGCCATATTCTTAGGTGCTCGGGGTTAAGAACCTTCTGGGAAGTTATACACAAAGACATGGAGCATATAATTCAAGTTTCATTGTCCATTAAACATCATTTATGCTGGGGAGAGCTGGAGAGAATGCCAAGAGAAATGGTGGACGCAAGAGACAAGTATCTGTTGACAATATAAAGATTAACTACCTTGAAATGAAGTGGCCGCAATATTATGTCTACACATCTTAAAATAGAGAGAAACAAAGAGTACATTTGAGGTTTGACGGAGAGATTAATCGATGATTTATCTAAAAGTCTGCAGAATCTTATTACACAAGCATAAAATGATTTAATGATGTATAAAAAATGATTCAACAGTGAACAAATGAAAGACTTTTATTATGATGCAGCCTCAGGAAGTCCCATCTCAGAATAGGAAGAAATTAAGGGTAGCAGCCCTGTTAAGCCACTTAAAATGTTTTATATCAGTGGCTCTCAACCCTTTTGGCTTGTGACTCCTTAAAACGAATGTGACCCCTCGTCACAGATCAAGGCCTGCAGACATGGGTTGTGAGCAACTAAACGCAAGAGTGATTTTTTTGTTTCTTATAGTCATAAAGAGGGGGAAGTACCAAGAATGTTATGAGAAAAATAAGAGGGAGTTCAGCAAAAATAATCAAACATAACCAGAAAAACACGCTATTTTACTCTTTTTTTTTTTAAACATCTTAAACTAGATCCTTGCGACCATGATGGATTTTCTCAGGGCCACTTGTTGGCTTTAGGAGCTTGTTTCAGCGTTCTCATGAAAGATCTGTAAGTTAACATTTTTGTTTGGCTGCAAAAAACCAGCTGTTTTTGCAGTTTCAGAACATTTTAAACTTTCAACATCAAACGCTTTTGACCTTATTGCTCTTGCGCAAGGCATGATCATTGGTCGTGCATAATTATAGCGAGACACTGATCATCCAACTGTGCATAAATTTAAAATATGAGGAAAGCATCTTAGGAAAATGAATTCAGAACTATTCTGCCGCCAAAGCAAATGTAATAACTCAGTGTTAACATGTAAACCACAAATGCAAAGCAAAGCACAGTGTTGTGAGCATTTAAAGGTTCATACCAGTGTTACTACATGGCATTGTCGTTTGTCAACATTGACCACATCGGTTACGTAAACCCCACCCATTTTTCCCAAAATAGCTTTATCTATTAAATATAGCGTTTGTTTACATTTTGCCCATATTCAATAAACGTCACAGAAAGAACCTGAAAATATGTGATGTTACTTAAAGAGAATGTCTGTGTCAAAGTCCTTCTTCCCCCTAATATTCCAGCTAGGAAGGCAGCACCCACAGGGAACTATTTTTCCAGGTGTAATAACTTTCAACTCCACGGCTCCAGGTTCCCCTCTCTCTCTCGCTCAGTGATTTTTGACCAAATCAACGCAGACTTTCTCTTTAGAAGGGTGAATTACCTATACTTGGCAACTTTCACGTGTCCTGTAGTGTTTCTATATCCTTTTTAAACATGAATGGCAGTGAATGGGGTTTAAAAATGAAGTCTGAGATCTACAAAAGTTAACACATGGTCGAATTTGAACAACAACTTTTGCAGAAGATAGGGCAATCTCTGCTAACGCCGAAAGGTCCAAAATAGGCTTGTAAGGTCCTTTAATTAATGAATGTTTTTATAAGAGACAGAGGAGTGCTTTACCCCTTATGCCATCACTGTGTCCATTATAAGACCTTTGCATTGATCTTAGCCTATTAGTAATCCCAGGAGTTTTTCCTCCTTAAACCTTCAGTAACATCCAGTGGGTGGTATTGGTATTGTTAAGTAACACGTGTGTAATCAGCTGACAGATGCACACAGAGGGTCTCTTAGTGAGCATGTTACTCAGCAGGAGTCTCATTGAAGTTTTCGCTTTGCCTCATTTGCACTGATAATCACTCGAGATGAACCTTGGTTCACTCGCTAAATCCCAGCAGATGCTAAAATTGATTGTCTTCGCCTTTTCTCTGGCCTTTGCGGGTCGTCTGCAAAAGTGATATGGGACTCTGGACTCTGGAGAGGAGTTGCCCGCCTCGATCTAAAGGTCCACGAGCCACAAATCAGCCTGCACCGCCTGATAAAAGAAGCGCTGGGATGGATCGGAATGTGGTGGGAGATAGCAGTGGCATGTCAAAGGCCACGAGGCTCCAAAAAATCTAGACTGACTAAAGAGCTAATCTGTGAGCAAACTCCCCCCAGGAGAGAAACCAGAGCCGCTGCCCTGGAACAAGTTAACGAACACAAACAGCGCAGGACGAAACATCCTCAGAGAACTCCCTCGTGCTGGTTTGTGTTAAAATGTGCTCGCAGGGACAGTGTGTGTGTGTGTGTGTGTTTCTGTGTGCATTTATGCAAATGCGTTTAGATGTCTAAGCCCGTGTAGATGTGTGTAAAGCTCATCTGTGTGTGTGTGTGTGTGTGTGTGCTGAGCTCCTACACTGTGTCCATTCATCCTTTGTGGAGAGAGGAGCATCATTTTCACTGACCTTTTCAATCTTGCCCTCCAGAAGAGAGTTATGACAGCTGAGCCAGCCTTGTGTTCCTCGGCACAATAACACACTTCAAAGATGGGAAACAAACAAACAAACAATAACTCCTACCGCAGGCTCAGCACTTCCAATCGCAAATAGGCAATGCAAAACAAACCCAATGGGGTATGCCAAGGAAGACGGAACGGTACAGTGATGCAATGTGCAAGGAGAGACAAGCTGAGTGGCATAGTGAGAAACCTGCCCTCGGGTAATGAAGCTGCCTGGGTGATCAAGTTGGAGAAACACTAAAATGGGAAGATTTAGGGCCGCAAAAAAATGACTTGTTTTGGATTAAAGGATTAATTTACTACTCAACAAACATGTCAGACAACTGTGAAAAATGACTATCACAATCACAAGGTGATATTTCCAAATGTCTCGATGCCAACAGTCCAAATCAAAAAGATATTAAATTTACAGTGATTTAAAACAGAGAGAGCAGCAAAGCCTCCTGAAATGAGAGAGAGACTGCGAGTTTCGCTTGATAAATGAATGGACGGAATAACTGAGGAATGGATTCAGGCACAGAGGGATGGTAAAGACAGCGAGATGGACAGAGAGAGAGAGAGAGACAGAGAGTGTACTTGTTATTTAGGAGAGAGTCGATGTCAGCCCATCTGTTGTCCGCAAGAGCAAAATCTGCAAGAGGCAGAACAAAGACAGAGAGAGAGAGAGAGGAGAGGACAGGGCACGTGTGTGTGTGGGCGTGCATGTGTCCCTGTGACTGTGCGTGTGCTTGTGTGACTGTGTGTGTGTGTGTGTGTGTGTGTGTAGGTGTGTATATGTGCAAGTCTGTGCGCCTACACCCTGGGGGAATCTCCTGTACCTGCTAACATGGAGGCGACTAAGCAAAGCTGACTGCAGCTAACACGGGACCCAACTCGGAGCGGCTCTAACACTCACAGACACGCACACAACACGTATACACTGACACTGAGAAAAACAAGGTGGCAGAGAGACAGGCAGATATATAATAAAGGGTCTGATGTAGCTGATGTGTAAAGAGCCAGAGCTCCGAGCGCGGCTCCAAACCGCAGCGAGGCTTCTCCAGCTCTGAGGCCAGGCTGCAACACAAGAAGCAGGGAAAGAAACACTTTTCCTCCCTTCCCATATTATTCGCCAAAACCCTAATCAGGGAGCACAGCAGACCACAGAGAAAATGCTGCTGATTACATCCTAATATACACAAAGCAAGCAGCTGACACACATATACAAACACGCACACACACACTGATTACATCCTCTCTGGTGCTGCTCTCTGCTCGTTCCTGGTATCAGTTACACAGTAAAGCCATGCTGATCGAGGATCAGTGTTTTTTGGCGCAGGGCGGTGAAAGAGTTCGGGAACTTAACCTCTAGTCCAAAAGTGGAGAGAAACTGAGGCTCCGAACCCCCCCCGACCCTCCTTCCCCACCCAAAGCACAAATAAACAGCTACAACACAAAAATGTCTGGCAGACTCGAAACAATTTCCTGAAGGATCTGTCACTGTGCAGGAGAGATGAGGAGAGCAGAGGAGGGGAGGCATCTAAGAAGAAGAGAAACTAGGTGGAATGGCAAGGCAGAGGGAGAGAGAGATTAGGTTGCAGAAGAAACAGGAAGAGAGGAGGAGAAAGCGAGAATAAGAAATTGGACCTGTGGCTTTGGGAGGTAAAATTGTTCCTGCGCTGTCTACGAAGTCATCAGCTTGCCGCGAGAGGCGACACAGCCTCAGCGCAAACAGCACCTATTTATTTGAAGACATGACGCTTTCTTTTCAGCATCCATCTATCCATCACGGTGCGCATGCACGAACCCTGACAGCACACACATTGACACCCATGGGACTGCTGACTGAAAATATCTCGCGCTCAGCTAAGCTACAGCTCTCTTCAATGTGCATTTACAAACGCACAATGCACACAGCAGCTCATATTACGCAAGCAAATCTGTGAAGAGAGAAAGATGGACGTGTGAGAGCACATTGTGTTTTTTGTGCGAGCCTCTATTTGCATGCTTGTGAGAGCTTATGAGTAGATATATATTTGAATTTGCTTATGTGGCTTGGTGCTTATTTGTGCCTGTCTGTTTGCGCGCACACACGTCTTTTGTGTGTTTGCCTGCTCCTGTTACTGTGTTTGTGCGCCTGTGGTCGTGCTGGAATGGAACATGGACATTTTGCCACTGAGCTGAATTCACAGAAACGGGCTTGGTCCTGGCCTGCAGAGCAGTATTTAGACTGTGTATTTATGCGTCGGACAACCACAGCAATCTCTATCACCGCCTTGTGATTCATGTTTGTTTGCTTTGCGTGGCGCTCATTCGATTCCATCAAGAAGCTCCTTTTTCCCTCTTGCTCCCTCAAAACGCAAATGTTCACGCCATCTCCAGTCGGAGCTTCATCAGCCGCTCCTCATTGTAGCTGACCAAGCATGCAGTGGTTTCCATAGCAAGGATGCGACATTAAAACTAACAGCCTCTATAATTATACATCCATATTTCTCCGATGAGTTTGTGTAAACAGGCCCAGGCTCCAGCTCGGGGAGGCGGACTTCTTGGCAGGCCCTGGCTGAGGGTGCCACTGAATGGCTGTCGGAAAACAAAGCCATTTCAGAGTGTGCCTTGGAAAAGAGAAACCACTGTTCTGGGGATGGCGGAGAGAGAGAGCGAGCTCCATCTAAGAGACAGAGAGCTGTGATTTGAGCTTAGCTATTGGCCAAAGAAGAAAGACACTGAGAATATGTGTTGTTGGCAAAGCAGAGGGCAAACAACCTCAGACATCTCAGATGGAAAGAGAAATGTGCATTTCGGAGTGTTTCAGATTATGGGCTGTCATTGTTTTATCCGGCGCTTATGCTTTTTTATACAGCAACACACAATTGTCCGATGCAATTTGCCTTATGGACAATGATGCTCATCTTCTCGTGTCCTACATTTACTTTTCCTAATCACCATGGACTCCACTCCAAACTGCAGCTTTCCAGCAGTCTTAAGATGTCTTCTCTCCTTTTGCCCGAGGCTATTTCAGTGTTGCAAAAACCACAGAGATGGATGGAGGACGGAATTAAAAAAGAAAACCAGGAAGCTAGTTTCAACAACCGAAAATCAATCACAGAGAAAAGATTCATTCGGCAAATGAGTTTGTGTTAGCTGAGAGGATGAAAACGAAAACAAAAATCAACGGTGTTGTTGTTTTGCGGAGTTAGCTCTGTGGTCTCTTGTGGTCTGTGTGTTGAAAGGAGATCTAAGCTATCAGTTAACAGAAATGACTTGAACACAGACTTCCCACAGCACACAGACTCGCACACCTTCCAGACGTGAGAGCAGAATACTGGAAGAAGAAAGGGATGACTGGAGGAGTGGGAGCGATGGATGACAAGGCAGGAAAAGAAAGAGAGAGGAAAATATTCTAATAAGATAAGCAGCCGAGGAGGGATGAGTGTCTGCATTTGAAGATGCACGGAGCAGACTAATTGAGATGAATACATGAATATATCAGCTTCATCTAGCAGTGACGGGTTGAGCCGTAACCAATGGTTACCATTCACTTGTACAGCCACGTGAGCAGCCCTCCCTCTAAAAGAAAAGTCCTCATGTCTCCCAAACTCCCCCTCCACCCCTCAATCACCACCCCCGCCCCCCTACACACACACACACACACACACACACACACTACTCTAAACAAACTCCTCTGTAATAAACGAAAGGCAATAAGCAGCGACAATAACGCTGTGCCTGCTAACCCTCTCTGAATGAAATATCCAAAGGAGAAGTAGCACAGGCAGCCTGGATAGATTTGCAAAGCAAGCAGAAAGTCATATATTACACTGGCACTCTAATAAACACTAGGCTATATTCACTTACAGGGGGGTGGGGGGGGTTAAATCTCCTTATCCCAGACCATGCTGCTACACCGCTGCGGCTAACCTGACCTGTTAGCAGGGTTTACTTTGAAAATGAAATCCGTTAAGGATTACTGCTTAAAACTCTAAACGCTAACATCTATGACAGTTACTCAAAGTCAGCCCGTGGCTGATTTGAAGTATTTTACAATTTATGGTAATTTGGTCTTTAAAAATCATGACACATACTGGACTTTAATGATTGAAACAGCAGCTTAACTATTTAAAAACATAAAAGTATTCCCTAGAATCAATGGATATAAAATTGTATCTTTTTTCAGCCACTTTCTGAGCTTATATGTTTTTGATCCCGGGATATACACCACAGCATTTAAAACAGGACTGATAGTAATGTTTGCCCACAATGCTAACCATTATTTCTGGTTCGCTGAGAGACTTTTAATGTGTGCAGTTTGCTAAATACGCAATAAAAACAATACAGCCTTTGTTCTTTACTGCTAACATGTGGGAGAGTCCGCAGTGTCTCTTGCTTGTAATTAAAATATTTCAGTGTGATTTTTGAGGGAGTTTACCAGATGTTAACAGTTACCGTTTCTCAACAAAATAAAAGAAAACAACCGTTTAATTGCGAGTTAGAAATGTGTGAGTTATTTGCATCTCTATAGTCTGACAATCAAAATGCTTTTGTCTTTTCCTAACGCGACTCTGACACATGCGACTGCCTTTAATCTAAGCGTCAGTAATTTGATTATGGTAATTTTATGTTAACTCTAAAAGATGACATTTAACACTTTTTTTTTTCTAATCAGATTACTCTTATTGCATTGCAACAAATCAAGCTATAAGCCTGCCGGTGTTTATATTTATTTGACTGCGTACAAGCCTTCATTTGTAGAAATGTTTATGTGTGTTCATGCTCCTGAGCTCCCTTGAATTATTACTGAGTACCCGCGTGGGAGCGTGCATGCGCGCATATGTTGGAGTGTTTATGTCACCGCAAATGTAGAGCAGGGGAGGATCTTGTGATCTGCTGCAGCCAGGGGATTTCAACCTTGACCTTCAACTCTCCCAAGGGCAAGAAGCTGACTTGTGAAGCGAAAGAATATTGCGGTGCATGCATGCATGCTTGTTGTCGTTGGGGGTATTTGGAGGGAAGGGCGCATAATGTGTAGGTTGCTGAGCAAAAAATACCAGCGATACAGAAGGGCCCACGCAGAAGAACACGAATGTTAGCGATAGGCAACATGCCTCCTAACCTTAATCCTGTCTGGTTTGAGCACCACAGGAAGATCATCCCACAGTGTGACAGGCATATATTCTTCAAAGACTGGGTCATCACCTCTGTGTAAAGGAATCATGAAATAAATAGATATTTTCCATCACTAACAAATCCTCAAATAATAAACTGCTTATCAGTTGCCCTGTAATTTCAGACTCAAAAACTGGAGGACGACTGACTGGATTTACCTGCAAAGTCAAGGAAGCCAAGCAAAAAGAATGAAAACATCTCTGCTGCTTGCTGCAAGCAGGCATTATGAATTTTACTGAGGCAATCTTCTAGAGGTGAGATAGTGTGTGCTCCATTGCAGCAGCATTCTGGTGGGGAAGTCGGTGTGTGTCAGAGTCCACGATAGTACACTGAGATGGAGAGTGACAGCTGTCAGGAGGGATCAGGCTTACCCTGACCACTACACAGGAAATCAAGGCAGAAGAAGAGAGCAGGAAGACAGGCTGCCTCTGTTTACTGCCTCGTGGCCTTACCCTCATATAGAACAGAGACTCACCGGCCCGGCTAACCTCTGAAAAACATATCACCGAGCAGTCATGGTACGTTATTTCAATGAGGAGAGAATGGGAGAGAAAATGGAGGGACTTTTTTTGGCTCCACAGGGGACATATAAAAACTGTCTGTATGTATGTATATATATATATATATAAGTGTGTGTGTGTGTGTGTGTGCTTGTCCCTTCTCCCTCTTTGCCGCTCTGTTGCTCATTTTCTCCATCATATTTCCTTCTGCTTAAAAGCCTCCTGTCTAAAATCACTTCTCTCCTGACTCTAACCCCTAAACACAGCACGGCCATTTTCCTCACAAACAGCTCATTCCATATCCTGTGTTTAGACAACGCAATGAAATACAACCAGTTTGTCCGCTCGTACACCGGAGGGGGCGGCAAGATGTATGTATATAAAGTATTTTTGTGTGTGTTTGTGCGTGAGTGTGTGTGTGTGTGTGTGGGTATACATAGGGGGAGGGGGTGCTGAATGACAGCACAGGCTGGTGATGGTCTGGGGTTTAGATCAGTGCAGGGTTATCATCACTGATCCCCTGCTGTGTTTCCGCGACCCCTCGTCCCTAGGTTTTGACCTCTAACCTCCCCACGACTCCTGTCAGAGCCGGGCTGGGATAGACGGGACCGAGTGGACAGGGTCCCCTGCGGTGACGCAGAGGCACGGGACACACACGCAAGCAAACATAAACACACGGACACACCATTTGTTGCTTACTTTACCCCACACCTTTTGCTGCTTATTCTACCCCATAAGAGGAGCAGGAGCAGGGGCGGGGGCGGGGGTGGGGTGGAGGCGATCGAGGAAAAGACAAACAAGTAAAAAAGCCTCGGAGTCAGAGTGGAGACCGTGGGTGGACAAGAAAAAGACTGCTGCAAGATTCAGTGGAATGTCCACTCCCTATGCATCTTCCTCTTGTCTCAAACCGTTTCTGCCACGTTTAACCGTTAATCAGGCCAGATAAGCCGGGTCTTTATAGGCCGAGCAGATTTACACTGCCCTGCTGGCCGGCTGCACTTCATTCCCAGCAGAGACGGTGGGATAACGCACTCACATCTTCTAGGCGGGGATAAGCTGCTCTAAAGGGGCCTCAAAACACACACACACACACACACACACAGAGAGACCTTTACTGTATGGTGGTGCAGGTGCTCGCTGTCCCTCTCTTGCTCTCAAGAAAACACACACCTATTACACACATACGACAAGCACACATAGCCATTATGTATATGATAGATGAAGTGTGTCACGGTGTATGCACAGGCTGCAGAGGAATAAATAAAGCAAGCTCTTCCTGTTGCAAAGGACAACAACATTAACATAATACCAAGACAAATACTACATCCGATTATTGCTGACGCGAGAATGTTACAGTATATGAGCCTAATGATGATCTACCATCAGGCTCGGTGCAGCACGTCCAGCCTCCCTTGTGAAGGATTTACAGCAGACTCTAGGTATGAGTTCACAGTCTGAAACACTGCGGCGCGACACCTTAGTATTTTTAACATGCTGCGTATTACACACATTAGCGATAATGTTGTTTTACAGACATGAGAGAGGGTTGTATGAAAACAAATTCAACCTTAAGTAAAGTTTATGTTTTCTCTTTGATGCCGGATCATAACCGCAGTGAAGATGCACGCCCACACACATGTCACTAATAGAGTTAGTTAAAATATTTATGATGTAATCAGGAGACAATATGTGGCGCAGCCCCGCTAACAGCCGGCAAGGCAAACTTCGAGCCGACGCCGAAAACGCCCAAGGTGTTTTCTAAAGACATGTGGGTGTAATAAAGCTCAAAGAAATATATCCTAAAGCCCATATGATGTGTTTCTACAGGAGCGGCCCCCAAAAAGTTGTCGCTTGATAACATCACAAGCCTCATGCTTCCCTGCATTCTGGCTTCGAGGGAGAGTTCACAAATATCGATTGAACTGCTGCAGATCAAAAGAAAAAACATATGTGAGCCTTAATTTAGCGTGGATTTTTCCTTCAGAGGGAGATGATATGAGGAAGCTATTTTTAACACAGCTTGGGTTTATTTTCTTAACATGGAGGATATTTAACTTACTGAAGAAGTTGAAAACCTTTGAAGACAGTCAGATTAGTAAAATAAGCTTCCAATTCATATTTTGCAATTTAAATGTATGTAAGGAGAGAGAGATGCGATGATTAACTGGAAAATGTACAGATACAGAAAAAGGTCAGAGTCAGAGTTGATGTGACATTGTTCTATATTATGCTTTCTCTTCTAAACTTCAGTTTACTTCAAAAAAGAGATGATCGGCGGTGAATTGATTTCTTATGACTTGCAGAGCCTCTCTTGACTGTGCCAGAAGTTCTCTGGCACAAAGCAGCTCGTTGCATGTTAACTCAGACACTGCATCTCTACTGTCACGATCAGCTCTGATCATTTTAACTGATTCAGTGAGGAATCAATTACAGATGTGGCAGAGCCCCCAACTGACAGCCTTCTCAGAACAGATCAACCACAACACATGGTACGATTTTAGCAAACCGTTCAAGTCATTCCAGGAAATGTAGGAAATGACCAACTTAAGTAAAAATTAGACAAGGCCTAAGTTACATCTGGAATAACACTGTCTTTTACATTATGAATTTGAGATACAGTACGTTGGCTCCTGTAGCTACCGAGCTAACAAGACGGAGAAACAACATCTACGTTGTCCGATGGATTAATCACCATGGATACAATGTTGCTTTGTACCTGCCAAGTCATGACCTGAAAGATAAGACTGGCACCGACACGTGTTTTTTAATAGCCAAAAATCATATTAAAAGACCCTAACCAACAAAATATTATTTGAATTTACTTTATTTTTCATGTCAGTGGTTAACTCCAAGAACGTTTGTTTTTCTCAGAGGACCATCACCTTTTAAAAACATGTCACATAACTTAAGTTAGATTTAAACAACAGGCAAGTAGTTTCCTTATACAGACAGTTGTTGTTTTTTTTATTCCATACATCATTAAAAACACTAATAAGCAATGCATTTATTTGGGCACTATTTTTATCCATCCATCCATCGTCAATCTCTTCTCTAGTGTTGCATCGCAGAGGCAGCAGTTTCAGCAGGGGACCCCAGACTTCCCATTCCCTGGCCACATCTACCAGCTTTGACTGGGGATCCTGAGGCGTTCTTAGGCTGGTGCGGAGAGATTATCTCTCCACCTGGAACTGGGTCTGCCTCGGGGCCTCCTTCAAGCTAGACGTGCCTGGAACACCTCCATAGGGAGGCGAAAAGGAGGCATCCTTACCAAATGTCCGAACCACCTCGACTGGCTCCTTTCAGCCGAGAGGAGCAGCGGCTCTACTCCAAGTCCAATGACTGAACTTTTC
>JAPZDX010000025.1:6058640-6070290 GCA_029783625.1 Naso annulatus
TCTTTTTCTTTTTTCTTTTATTTATTTATTTATTTATTTTAAATACTGAAAATTGGTAGAAATGGAAATGGAAATGTTTGCCTTTCTGTGTCATTTCTTTTGTTCTTGAGGTAACATCTTGACTATTATTACCTCTTTGGGGAAAAATAGCCCTCGGACATAATTCTTGCCCTGATTGTTTGACCACATATTTCAGAAGTTTAAGGGACATGTTTGTTCTTTTACAAGTGTTTTTATTTGAGGTGAGGACATATTACCCGCTGCTCGTTGCCGTAAGATTTTACTTTCAGACATGATTAGCCAAGCTTGTCTCCAGTGTTATGCAAGTTTATTGGTTTGGCGGGAGTTTCAGTGCTGCAGACGGGTCTTTGTAATGCTCCCGATGCATGGGTGCAGAGGAAGTCAGGACAGAGCTGTGTTTATTTATAGGGCAGAGAGGTCTTTCCCTTCTCCGTGCAACTCTCAGCGTCGACCAGAGGAAGCCTCGTAAATGATTTCATGTCTGCGCCTGTGACTCATTTCACAGATTCGAATGTAGCTAGTCTTATTGAGTCATGCCTGTAAAAGTTTGCATTGCTTCCTCGCTTTGGGAAAACCCCTCTGCAGCTGAGGTCAGCGGGACTGGCTGGATTTTCACTAATGTTTTATGATGACACTCTTACTTGCTGCTCTGGAGCTGCTCTCAAGTCTTCATGTGTCTATGACAAGGAACTTTGCCCTGTGCTTGCCGTTACCCTTACTTAGGGCTTTAAAAATTGGAAACCTCATATGATTCTTCTTTAAACAAAGCATTTATCCACAGTAATCTGTTCTGCCTGGGTTGGAAAATCCGAAAAGAGCTACAAGACGAGTCGAGTGGACTCGGCTCTCGTTTTTCTTGTGATGAGATCAGGGAGTTCACGCTGGCAGTGTGAGATTGAGGTTAGCATATATGCAGTCACACCCGGTGGAGACTGCTCCGACTCCTGCAACCATCACCGTGACAACAACACGCTCTGTGTTTACAATTAGCATTCAGTCAATGGCTGATTAGCAACATGGTGTGTATTGGACTGCAGAGGCCTCTTGAAAGAGACGCCTGAAAGACTGATAGACAAACGTAAACATGCGATGTAAAGGTTTTCAGATGTGATTTACTTTCCTCCGAGGGGTTCCGGATGATGCACTCCTCACTGTATGTTAATGATAATGCAGCTGTGTATCATCTCTGCCCATAAAACAAATCAGGTGGAAACTATTTGGACTGCTTTGGCCTTTATGAAACCATTGGCTCTGCTTTACTGCCTCTGCTTTATTGTTCAAACAAACACACGCACAGGCTCACACACACCCTGATAGATACACACATTTAGCCGCATGCACTCACGCACACACACACACACACACACACACACACACACACACACGCAATTGTAAGGAGCTCTCATCAACTGATTGTCAAGCTCAACAGCACAAATCACTGTCTTAACAGGCGGTGAGCTGTGGCTTCTCACATGCACTGACTGTTGCCTTTTAAGGCTGGTGACTCTGATCATATCATGTCAGACATGTGAGTCTTATGATGGCTTACGCTGGCCTTCCCTTCGATCACAAGTCACTGCAACAGCTCACGGTAAATCTAAGGGATTTCTTTAAAGGGATTTCTGTAGAGTGTGAACACATTCCTCTAAACTTATTTCTTCATTTAGCCTACGGCGGCGCAAGCTTGACAGAACGTGTGTGGTGCAGTAAAGCTTAGTTTTAACAGTCACTCCCCTGTAGCAATACCTGTTCACTGTGCATGCCCGTACCTGGGCCTCACACATGCCTGTTGTGACTGGTCATGCGGTGCTATATGGGGAGCATGTATGACCTGAGGAATTATCCTGTGTTCGAACAGGGACATATGCATGCATGAGCACACAAACACATTCTTGTGTGTGCATGTACATTATGCGCGTGCACACACACACACACACATTCTTTAAAAGCCAACAGTAGCAGAACAAGAGAAGATAGGCCTCTCTGTGTGCGACTGACAGAGTGAATTACACGGTGAGCTAAAACACTAGCTTCCTGTCTCACACACCAGCACTGGATGGCTTTCAGATGGGTTTTGCCGATTCTTGTGCAAACAGCCACTCAATAACAGAGTAATGGCCGATCACTGAAGAAGAACAATTCGCGAGTGATTTGCAGGGAAAATGTGTGTTTAGGGCACATGGCACCACAGTCTGTCACCAAGCCATTAGATGGCTGCGCTGCACATAGGTTGCATTTCCAGGGCTTGATACAAGAAGTGCATGAGGATATGTGAATATTCCTGAGCTAATATAATATGTGACACCATATACCTCATCACAGGCTACGGTTAGAAAAAAAAAAAAAGAAATTCCAGTGATGAAAAGCTGATAATTCTGTCTCTAACGATTCAGAAAGCCATGAAATCAATGACAAATTTGTGTTATGAGCAAACGTACAAGACATTTTAATCCTTTAGCACTTTGCCGCTGGTATTTATGTCTGTCACCAGCGCTTTCATTATCATAAAGCGTGTTTAATATTTCTCAGCTGTGTGAGAGGACCGCCACACTACAGATGATTGAGTGCACTAGATTTAGAGGCTCTTTCTGCCTCTCTTTCTCTTTCTCCAGCTGTGTCCACGTACTTCAGGACCTACACACACGACAGAGTCGACCGAGGGAGAGGGCGACGGAGAGGAGATGAGAGGGAGGTGAGGGGGGGGCGGGAAGCACTGTGCAAGCACTGAGGACACGGTGCCAACCAGAGAGGCCCACCGTGCCTCAGTCCTATCTCTCCAGCTGAGGGCTTTGATTCGCCTGATTGTCTCCAATATTGAGACACACAATAAACACAACACTTGGCGGCCATTTGCAATTCTAATCAGTCCCTCTCGACCGGCCTGGACAACCCAGCTCCAGCCCTCTGGGATATCACTCATCAGACTGCAAAATAATGACACAATCATCGCCATGGCTACGCCTCTCCTGCGTCCCATGAGCGACAGCACAGAGAGGATATTAATACACAGGAGTGCTGGGAGGACTAAATGAATTAGCCAAGAGATTAGCTCGATACCAGGTTAATGAATGTGCCATGCAGGCAACTTCTCCCCGTCTAGCATTTGGGGAGCCTCACGCTCCTCCTTCCTCCAAATCACTTGCGGCAAGTAGTCAAGCAAGCAGGTCCACACCTGCTTCTGCAGGGCATGTTGCAGCAGGATTTCAATAAACCATCTTCTTCAGCACGATGTTTTGACTATATAAACTCAGGCTGATTGTTTCTTGATAAGACAGCAAGTTGCAAACTTCAGCACAATCTGATTTTGACATGCTGTTGAGTCCTGATAAAACAGCATGCAGATATGATCATTATCCAAGAGAAAGTCTGTTTATGTAAAACTATTTCAAATGGTTTGTTTTTTTTCGGATGTTAAGAGTCATAAATCAATCCCACTGAAGAAGTTGAAGATAAGTTAAAAGATTAAAAAAAAAAAAACATTTTATCTTTAACAAACTTTCCCAAAATTATACATCTGTGAATTATAAAAGCCCATCTGTTGGTTTTTCCGGTGCTTTTTTTTATTGACTTGACAACATGATGGTAATGGATGCTTGCAGATAAATGAGAGCAAAGTGACATGCAATCATCCACGTTTTAGTCGCCTTGATGTATTTGCGTTAACAGTCACCCGGAAGATGAGAAACTCAAATTTATTTCAGAAAATAACAGGCACATCTTATGAAACTGGCTATTTGACTTGCAAATCACTCAGATGATTCATAACAGCTGCCATGCTCGTCTGCCCTCGTTTTCAGGCGAGCACGAGAGCACGTCTGTGTGCGTAAAAACCCACTGTGTGTTTGTCGACGCTTGCAGAGGCATGTGAATGACAGCCTGTCAGTGAAAGAGATGTCATGATGTGGCTGACGTGTGAGTGAGTTGTGACCGGGGGCAGGGTCACATCACTAGCGGGGAGCTGACACTCTGCGGACAGGAAACATTACTTTATGATTTCCCACTAGAGGGGAAACACTCTTGTCACAATCAGCAAAGCCACTGTTCGACCTCATTTGGAGGTTATTCCAATACGCGCAAAAAAAGTGTGTGTGTGCATGCAACACACTCGTGACATTAGCATTAAGAATACTTATGCGGTAGCTCAACATTCTTTCTACAGGAGCTTTTTTCTTTAAAAAAAACACGGTGGGGTTTTTTTCTGCTTTGTTCACAAGCCCTTGACGAGAAGAGTTCTGCTAAACCTCTCCCCTCCCTGTCCTTAGCCTTTGACTTTTTCTGTGTAACAACAATACACGGGTTTTAGTTCAGTGTCCTGCAGTCGATCTGTTAGGATGCTGATAAGAGAAGCTGATGGATAGGTTTAATCAGCCCAGTCCAGGGATCAAGACCACGAGACAGATCAATCAAATGTTGTGTGGTTTATAAAAGAAACAGCTTTTATCAGTGTCACAAAGGTCTCTGTCTGTGCATTTTTCACTCAGAAAAGAAACCAGCATCAGCACAGTGAGCTAAATTTAAAAAATGGCATCTTAGGTACATGTGTTGAAAGCTGCACTAACTAATGAGACTAAAAATAATAAGCCAGACGCAGTGAGAAAAAGCACAGCAGAAAAGAAGAAAAGCCACATCTGTAATCACTATACGGAGACTAATAAACTCTCCGACAAAGCGCAAAGCTAAAACCCTGGTCTCTACCGTAGTAAACACCTTCTGACATAAACTGAAATAAAACTCCATCTAAACCCCTTCTGACACATAAAAACTTAACATAACAAAATCTGCACTGAAATCTAAAAGGAACACAACAGAAAAACAAAAAAGCTGAGGAGTATCAACACCAAACAAAACAATAGATCTTGACATAAAAGAGCACGAGGCGCTGTTATAACTAGGACACAGTGATTCTAATACGCAGCTGCCGTCTGTGTCTTAAAAGCAGCTTCTTATCAGAGAATTTGAGTGACAAGTCTATTCTCTGCTTACAATCTCTGCTCATGATTGTAAAAGACAGCTACACATGTCCCGTCCAATCCAAGACAAATTAGTTGCTCTTTTCTTTCCTCCCTTGGATGGGAGATCTTATCCAGGCGGACATGCTTAAGTTGTCAGTGGGTTTCTAAAACCCGTATTGAACAGCATATTGACTGATGCAATCGCGGAGACACACATCATTAGGCTCATTAACAGTGGATGTAAAAGGGGAGGACTGCCTAACTGGTGTAGCGGGAGTCTGTGTCTCCTCTGATAACACTCGCCTTTAACAAGCAGAGCGCAGGCAAGATGCAGGCTGTCGGTATTAAAATGAAATGTGTGTGTGTGTGTGTGTGTGTGTGTGATGTGTGCTAATAAATAGCTTGTTTGACATGATGCTATTCTCATTCACACAGTTTGCTCTGTGATAACCGGCCGGATCGCGGCCTCGTAAAGACACTCCATGTGTTGTTTTAGGAAGCCATTACAAACTGGGCCGTCTCCATTACAAGGGCTATCTGATCATTATTACTGCCATCTGTAACACACACTCAAGCCTTAATCTGCACAAGCCAACCACAGCTGACTCCTGAGCTAGCGCACACACATTCACATCCTCCTCCGTCACATACATAAATCCATATATGTGTGTGTTTTTGTACGTTCAAACGTTACACAGCTGCCTCTTCACTTCGCAGCTTTCAGGTCAACATTTTCCAGTCCAGCTTTTAAGATCACCGCAATCCTGTTGAAGCCACCGAGCTTGCAAGTCGCCTTGCAAGGCCCGAACCCCAACATCCGTGCAATGCAATCCCAATCTCCAGCCAGAACTGCCCGCACCCTTCAAAGGCTCATCACAGGACGCACATCTAATGCAGAGAGAAGGCCGGTTAAAGCCTCAGCCAGGCACACTGCTTTGAAGCGACTGCTCTAGCCCCTCAAATAGGAGCCAAATCATTTCCCTTCCCTCCACCATTCCATTGTGTGAGAGGTGCACCAGGCGGCTCTATTCGGTGGTCGCATGTGGGGCGCCTTCAAGGATCACGACACACCATTCCAGAGCAGGGCCACTGCAGGAAATGAGCCTCTCCCGGATGCACCGGGGCTTCTTGACAATAAATATATTCATGCATTCATGTATATTTCAAATAAGAATTTGACACTGCACAATGCACACGCAAGGTGTAGACTTTGAGATTTTTGACATGCAGGAGGTGCGACAATCACAAATGTATAAATAAATCAGAAAATGCAGCAAACAGAGCTACTAAAAGCAGCAACACAGGCCTGCGCCCAGCGCACACAAAAAGGACTCAGAGGTTTGTCTGCAAAGAAAAGCTTTCATCTCGGAGACAGGAGAGGAGTGATGTGCTGGAGGTTCATGCTGTCATGTTTCACAGTGGTGGACTTGAGAGACAGATGAGGAGAATAGCTAAAAGTAGTCAAAGTTTTCAGTGCAGGGGAAAAATGGAATGGATGAGACAGCAGAGCACGGAAAGAGTGCCCCACATTAAGATTAGCGAGTTAAAATCACAGTGTGAAATATTATATTACAGAGCCAACGCAATGCCTACGGTCTTATTCTCTGCATAGTTCATAATAAAGCGAGCGGTGAGGTTTTAGGATATTGTGTTTGCTTTAGCAGGCCTTCACTCCTATTTCCAATATCGCAGAGATGAGAGGCTTCCATGGCAAAGCACATCATGGGGGAGAATAAACATACATCTGATGGGAAACATGTGTGTGGGAGATGAAACGGCCTCCCTCATATGAATAGGATGAAATATAGACCTGCGTCCTGCTGCGCTCCAATCATGGCCGTAAGAACTCGGCGTGGAGGGGAAACGGCAGACCCCCGACGGGCTGTCTCACTCAACACACACACACACACAAGCTGCCAATATGGCCATTCTGGAGCAGATTCATGCGGAGGCCAGAGTCTGACAGTGACATCTCCATTCACTCCTGAATTCTTTTTCTCTTCCCAACATGCATGGACACACACACACACACACACACATAGACACTCACAGAGAGCCAGAGGCCATGGGAGGAGGAGCAGCGCTGGGGCATAAAAAAGCCTTTCTCCCTGCCGTGGGTCTCTGTGGGGTTTAGCATGGCATTATGGGAAGATTAGACTTTAGAGTGCTCTACTATCTGATGTCATTGTTGGTTTTACGTTGTCTGGATGGCTTGTGGAACTCGGACCTGATGGCAGGCACATTTCTCTCAAAACAAAATGCTCGGGGTTGCAGTTGTGATTGATTGCAGGTTCCTATTGTATCTGTCTGGTGCGTCTCTATTGGAAGAAGAATTAGTCAGACAAAAAGTCATGGAAAGCGCTCCGCATCTGACTCCATCAATCAAGTCAGCAATCAAAATAATTCAATTAAGAGACTTAAATCCTGCTGGCTTACGAGTCCCTGCTCCAATAGCCCAGAGACAAACTCAATTTACTGACAATCCATACATGATAGCATTAACTCTACTTGTAGGATCAAATCTTTTTCCATTACTTACATTTCCTAAATATCATGGGAAATGCAAAGGAAATAGCCAAGTTGTACCGTTTACTCAGGAAGGACAACTTGGGAAAACAGAATAAATAAACAAGAGCAACTTTAAAAACATAATAAAATTCCAGACAGGCTGCCCGGGCAGCTAAACTAATTTGCAAGTTGTTTAGAAGGAGAATTTGTTTGCAAAACACAGAAACTTTGGAGATGTTTTTATAGATCTGGTAAATGGCCGTACATCAGAGATGGACTGGGGAAAGACTGGGAGAGGGAGTTTGCCGAATATGTGTGTAATTGTCTTTTTCCCCCCGTTTCCGAGGTGTGAAAGGGAATGCAGGGTTGCACTGGGGTGTCCCAGGGAGAGGCGATTGAAGCGTCAGTCACAGCTGCCACACAGAGCCCCGGCGCGCAGCAAATCCCAGGCCCGGCCCTCGTGGGCGGAGGGGCCGCGACTGGGCCCGGGAGCAGCAGGAGTCCCACAGGCCTTTTCTTCCAACTCCTCTCACCAGCACAAGGGGGACCCGGGATCATGCTGGGAGTTTGCTTAGAAAAGGCTGAGCCAAGATTTGGCAGAATGGGTTAACGGAGGCACGCATACACACTCTCTCTCTCACACACACACACACACACACAGAAACTTCGAGGCTTTTGGGGCTGTCTGTCTTGCCTGTGGGCACGATGGGAAAGAGAGACGAGAAAGAAAAAAAATCGAAGATAAAATTCCAGTTAAAATCTAAAAATTCAGGCCACACATTCACAGACACACACACACGCAGCAAGAAAGGGACTGCTGAAACAAGATTACTGGAGAAATGAGTGGTTTTCGCTCGATGCCTGGGGAGCCTAATAGTGGTAAAGTCCTAAGGATTATACACTGTGCCATTTCCATGCTCCCCCTAATAGTCTCCATGTCCTGCCTCTGTATGCCATAGATGGATTATGATGCTTTATAATTAACATGGGGGAGGGGGCTCTTACAGACCGCCCATCTGCCATGCTGACACACTTATGGGGGGTATCCCTTGGGAAACGGGGCTGCTACCACACTGTTCCATTACTTTATCATTCTATCATTCTATTATCCTACCACTCCATTCAATTACACTGTCACTCCATTAGTGTACTCATAACAGTGAACAAAGAGCTCCATGATGATCATTAATGATATGTTCAGAGCTGGCTGGGTACGGCCATGCTTCATCCAGTCTCAACTGGTAAAATATTATCTGTTACACATGTAAAGCACGCTCGGTTCCCCTCGAGCAGCCACAGGTAAGTGACAGTGCCCAAGTTATGTTATATTATATTATATCATATCATATCATATTATATTATGCATTTGTCTCTAGTGAAATAATTTTCGAAAAGAAACATTTTCAAGGCTTGTAACAAGTGTCCCTTTTTTGTGTGTGTATTAATATTCATTCAAAATCAACTTACTAGCTTTTTTTGGAGCTTCCAATATGTCATTATTCTCCCTTAGCTGGTGGAGCATGCTTCAAGAACAGACCCCCGCCCACCCACCCACATACCAAAAAAAGAAAAGAAAAAAAACTGGGAAAATTTAATGTAAAGCGAGCAAATGAGTCCTGAGGTCAGGTTCGTTTTATACTATTTTAATTAATCTTTATGTGATAGATTTCACTTTTTTAAATTGTATTCATGTGGTTGAAAGCTCCAGGAAGCAAGTACAATTACTAGTAAGGCTAGTAAGAGGATCTTGAGTTAGGATCTATTTTTGGTTTCGATCTACTGTCTTTTTTGTAGTTTGTAAATGTGGTTGAAAGCTCCAGAAAATTACTACCAAACTTTTAAGTTGACCTTGAGTTGAGATATTCGTATGTGCTTTTTCTTATGTTGCAGATGTGCAGGAAAAAGTTTGTAAAATTTACGAGAAAAGGTGGTGAGGTGACCTTGCGCCTTCTGACCTTTTTTTTTTCTTTTATAATTTTGGAAATTTACAAATGCAACTGAAAGTGCCTGAAAAACTAGTAAAATTACTTAAAAAAAAATACTGTGATTACGTACTTCAGCACTAAAGAAATTAACAAAAAGTTGTTTTGCATCACAATTCAACAACCTCAGGTTTTCAGCAAAACCATGAAATTTTTATTTGTTATTAAACATGCACTTCTAGTCCCATTGCGCCGGTTTTAGTCACTGTTTGATCCCTCGTCCCCTTCCCAAAGTCTTAGCACATTAAACTCAAACCTTCCCACAAAAGTCTTTCCAGTGCCACAGACTGTGGGGAAACTGATCCCTTGCCGCCTGTATGCTGGTGACAACTCATGACGTCTTAAAGAACTTGCATTGCAGCTGGCTGTAAAGGTTGCCTGCCCGCTGTTTGGGCCCGGCGTCTGATGAGCTCTGCCTCCACAGCACAGAGGGGTTCTCTGAGAAAGAGTTAAGTCTATGAGGTCAGTCCAGAGGAGGAGGTTACCAGTTCCCGAGTCGGAGCCGCAGGGGTAATGGTTTTAGAGATGGCTGTCACACAGATCCGTTCCACTGTCCAACACCGCCGCTGATCTCCACCAATCCAAGTCCGCTCGCTTTTCAGTCGTTCAACTTCTCTCTCCCTGTCCCCTTTTCTTCTTTTCTCCCTCTCATTCCCCCTCGCACTGACACATGGAAGTAATCTGGGAGCTCTACACTGGACTGAAAGGATGTGCGGTTGAGCCCAGGGCCGCGTTTCAACGCTCTACATTAGCTTCCTTTCCTCTCCTGTTTAATCCCCTTATTTTCAACTGCTCTTATGTAAAAGAACTAAGATGGCAAACAAAAGGCAGACTTTTCCCTGCTTTTGCCCAACTTTTTTTCCCCCCACTTCCTGTAACTCTGCATCCCTCCATTTTCACTTGATTCAGCTGAAGCGCAGGCGAGGCGACAAGAAGAAATCTTAAGGGAAACATTCCAGCAGCAGCGCCTGTGCCTCTGCTTGGCAGAGCTGGAGCTGATCGCGACTTCCTGGATGCTGCCAGCCAGGCCTCCGTCTAATGAAGCTAGGTCGCTAACTGCCTGTAAGGCAGCCACTGTTCAGCCACTCCACACTCGTCCACCGCCCGGCCCTCGACACTTTCACAGGGGCACACTGGCACGCTTCTAACACTTCCTTAATGCTCCACTGTGGCTGGACAAAGAACAATGGCACATCGACATGCACTCTCAAGCTTTTGCTCACTTCCACAGGTTCTTACTTATGCTTCTCATATGAGTTATGCATGAACACATGAACTGAGTAAAAATAAACAGAACTTATTTTGATTTGTAATTTATTTCAAAGTATAATTGGACTAGAAATCACAGCAGCATATTAGAGAGAACAAACATCCACTACTTTGTGTTTGTTTTGGCTCACTTCAGACATAAATTAATGTGGTATTATTTCACAAACAATTATGTTGAGTAACAGATAATTTCAAATGTTTTGTCCAAGTTTTCTGTGATTTATTAGAAAAAAACAAAAGTCGCCTATGTGAGATCAGAATGTTCCAACTCTGGTTTTTAAAACAAGGACTTCTCTTTTTTTAATTGATTAATTTAACAAGGAGAGAAAACGCTCATGTTTTGTCCAAGAAATACTCCAAAACACAAAAATATCAATTCATTAATTTCGGAATTTAAAAAAAGAAATCTGTTACACTCTCACGCAGACACTGAAAACACACTATTTGATTAATAACTTACAAGCAGTTAATCAGTCATAGGTGCGGTCAATATGGCAGCATGAGACAAACTGGTCAGCTGCCTGTTTTGTGGCATTTATGTGTGGGTGTATTCGGTCAGGCAAACAGGAACTCTTGCATCAATGCGATTACATTTCTCGATCTGTCACGTTTTTTTATTCCTGAGATAAGCCCCAACATATTCCTGTCTGGTCAGTTCGGCGACACACAGTTGCTCAACTGAGTTTGAACAAAACATATTAATCCATCACAATATATTGATATTGTGACATTGCTGTTGATTGTTTTTGATCTCCTAGCGGTGATTAATTGGCTAATCTTTTGAGCTCTTCTCCCAAGTGATTCACTGCCTTCAGCTGTCATCCCTGTTGTGAATCAGTCACAATAATATGTGTTGAAAGAAAAACAACTGTAACTCTGTAACTCGGGTTGTGAGGACAAGTTAGAAACTCATACATG
>JAPZDX010000025.1:6079649-6091253 GCA_029783625.1 Naso annulatus
TAGGCTACAGGTTGTGAAATGTACTCGAAGTATAAAGTAAAAAGTTTTCCTCTGAAGGACATTTCTACCATTTCTGTGCAAAGTTAACTGCACCTCACATCATTCTAATGACATTCAAATACTATTAAACTTAAAGGCAGAAACAGCAGGATTTGTCTAAGGCTGAGCTTTTCCTTAACACACCAGAAAACTAGTTGACTGTTGAGTCTCATTCCCAAAATGTCAAATACTAACATTTTGGGTTGGTAAAGTGTCCTGAGCACAGCCCAAAAGGGAAAAGCGTTAAAACTTAAGTAATGAGTCTATTTTGAAAGTGTAAAGAGTAGGAAGTTCAGGTATTAAAAAGTTGTCAGAAAAATAAATACTCAAGTAAAGTGCAGATACCTGAAAAATCTACTAAAGTGCAGTAACAAAGTATTTTTTCTTCGTTACCTCCCGCCTCTGATTCTACTTGCTCATCAACCTTTACAGCCTTGTTGTGTTTATGGCAACCTTCCCTCTTCCAAACTATTGTTTTGCAAACTTTCCGACTTCTTGACACATCAAGTTTTAATGTGTGTGTAGTTTAGTGTAGTAAGAGGCCCGGTGGTGGTGATGTTAAAGTCGCTGTGTTGCAGATTGTTTGTAGCATAATATTACCATTTTGCTATTAGCAATTACATATATGCTTTAAGAATCATACCAGTGTTTATTTGTGAAGATAATCTTGTTGAACACAACATGTCAATATCTAAACTTTTGTTTGCGACAGAGGTCATTTTTGCAATAATCGAAAAGGCAATGGAAATATCCAATTGGCTCTTTGTCAAGGGAACCTGGGTTATGCTAACTTCCTGGTTGACCTACGAAAAGACTTCATCCCTGCAGCACTCTATGAGCACAAATGTAAACCTCATGACTCGAGTCATAGTCAGTGGGTCACTAAAGTCATGTGGATTCATCCACTAGGGACCACCATCACCATCTGTGCAGAACTTACTGCCACCCATCTACTATAGTAGATGTTAAAATATCCTGTAAAATAGGTAAAAAAAAAAAAAAATGGCCTGCTGATGGCAAGATTTCTCCTCTAGAGGCCAAAAACTTCTACATAAAGTTTCATGGCAATCCATCCAGCAGTTCAGATATTTCAGTCTGGACCAAAGAGGTGAGTCATTAGACTGACATGCCACTAGCATGCCTAAAAATATTCAGTCCATAATGATGCGAAACAGAGAGAAGAAGGAAATCCTCACATTCAGGAAACTGAAACCAGAGAAAATGTTGCAGTTTTGCTTGATAAATGAATAAAAAGATGAATCAATCATCAAAACGACTGCAGATTAATATTCTGCTCACCATCTGACGATTAGTTTCAGCTCTACAAGAGACTTATTCTCTGTAGCTTTTGTTTTCCTCTCCCTGAAACTCCAAGATGAATCTTGCTGCCGAGGATATAGCTCCTTCCCAATCTGATATTTACACTTAGCAAACACTGAAACCATGACATCATCATTCCGGTATGAAGCCACTGCGGGCCTGTAGTCAGCCCAGCAACCTCTCAGCGAAAATAAATCACAGTTAAAGTGGCCTCCTCTTGCTTTTAATCTGCCCTTAATGAAGTCTGGCACATTTCCCTCTGGTGTGGCTCCATGACACAGTCGTGATCTACGGGCCAGGCTGGAGACCAGAGGGCTGCTGCCTCATTTGAGCTGTGGGAGCTGTGGCTCCAGTCGGAGCTATGGATCCAGGTATGAGCGGAGCCCCTATGGCATGCACCGGGTCAAGTGGTTAACCCTCGTTATCTAGAGAGGACGTGGAACATGTGACTCGGACGTTCCAGCTGTAATCAATATCAAGCAGCCATTAACCGCTGAGACAACACGTCCACACAAACATAGACACAAAAAGCACTTAGCAGCATGTTTCCCGTCCAACTCACGCACAGTAAAGTGTTCACCAAAGGAAACACAAGTGCATCAACGCAAACGACGTGGACTCACTCCAAACACTGAGCCGACTTGAATAGTGGGAAAACTCTGTTAATGTAAACGGACTATTTTGAGAGGCCGACACTTGAAAGTTGTTGTATGAGCTATTCATGCTGCTCTGATTTAACTGTAACAGCATCGAGGCCAAACACAACAGCTGGGGCATCCGCAGGCTTACATTTCCTGTTTGTGGTATGCTTAATTGCCGGCCAGACGTATTCCTCCCCACTCTCTTCTCCTTCTCTTGCTTCACTCACTCTACCTCCTCGCCTTTACTCATCTGCGCCATCATGAACGACAGGAAAGCACTGATTAAAGACAAATAACAATCTGCGCTAGCATGTCCTCCTCAATTTAGCATCCCAGCAGGAGATGTGAGCAAACCCTCTCCTCTTCTCATATCAGTAATTAGGTCTAATAACAAGCCAAGACAATAGCCGTTTCGTGTAACCATCTTTGTCTACATATAAACATCTTGGAATCTTGATAACAATCCTGATTAGTAGCTGGTTGTGATCCTCCTTTCTTAACTCGCCGCAGTTCCCTGCATTACACCTTTATAGCCCTTCCAATGAGATTAGAATTTGAAAAGAGAAATTGTTCTTTGATGCTTAATATCAAAGAGCTCGACACTCAACAATTCCAGATGAAAAAGTCGGTAGAAAGTTAGGACATGCACACACACAGGCGTGCACACACAGCCATGTTATTAACTCACTGTGATTATTTGTTAGCGTAAACTGGATTTTGTAGGCCCGTGGCCCGGAGGGTTTAGAGAAGACCTAAATTGATGGAGAGAATATGCCAAATGCTGGCCTGGGGGGGATGTTCTGTCCATTCTAATAGAATTACAAGCCTCTGATAGATGAGTCTTTTCTCCAAGGCTACTTGTCTGTCAAACATTAGGTCACACTCAGTTTCCAGACTGGGTGGGGGTGGTGGGGGGCAACAAGAGAAGAGAGGGATAGAAGGGGGCTCAAGGCACACAGAAGAAAATGTCTGAAGAGGTGCCTCATTCCCTGCCAAGAAAAGGAGGGCCACAAAAGTGAAAAAGGGCTCAGGGAGAGAGGGAGGAATGAGAGAAAAAGAGAGGGTGGGAGCCGGTGAAAGAGAGTGAAATGAGTGAGGGTGGGGGGTTAAAGAAAGAGGAGAGAGTGAGAAGGGTACAAAAGGGTGCATTCGAATCCACTCTAATTAAGGCTTGTGTGATGGACAGGACCTGCGGACGTGCCTTCTTTTCTTTTTGAGTGTGAGTGTGTGTGAGTGTGTGTGTGTGTGTGTGTGAGGGGACGGTGTGACGATGGGAGGGGCCAGGCCTCTAGTAGAGATGTCTACTGCCAGCAGTCTGAATGGGACAAAGACCTGAATAGAAACTTCAAAGCGACCTCTGTGAGCTCACCCCCCCCTCCTTCACAGTCCCTTGGCTGTGTGATGGTCAACAAGCTCCTGCTCAAGTGGTGTGTGTGTGTGTGTGTGTGCGTGTTCGGCATTTGTGTGATTCTGTTTTCCAGTCTGTTATTTTCTGACTGCTACATGCATTTCTTGGCAGCTCTGCGTGCAGTGTGGATTTCAAAGTGTGTCTCTCTCTGCCTGTGTGTGGTTCTGTCTTATGTTAAGATGTGTGTATGTGTGTTAGTGTATGTATGTTTGCTTTAAAGAGCAGACTGCAGGATGCAGATATAATTGGAGCAGAGGATCTGACTCATTGCGCTCCCCCTCTGAACTGAGCGCTGGCTCTCTTTGGCGGAATTGGAATTGAAACAAGTAGCCCACAGAGCTGACGTTTTGAAGAAATTATTGTTGCTAAATGATACAGAGGGATTAAGCGTCTAATTTGATCACAATGTCCTTACTGATTTTGGCCTGTGTTACGATCTTGCGGTTTGCGTCATCTAATTCTATTTGGCTCTGGCTCAGGGCTTCTAATGATCTTCCACTTATCACCCCCTTCTCTACAGTAGATACTCCTCAAAGTGTCTCTCCCAGCAGAGCTAATGGTGTCACGTGACTCCGCAGACTGTTGCAAAGAGTCTTTCTGGGCCCCTGAGAAAAACAGGAAGACCTGGGGTGATGGCCAGGGCAGGCAGAAAGATAAGATTTGTGTGTGTGCTGTGCGTTTTGGCATGCGTGCGAGCATACTTGTGAATGTTTGCGCACACCACAAAGGTATCTGTCCTGTCTGAGCCCACTTGGATCAGTCAAGAGTCAGGTCAGGCTCCAAAGCCCCTGGGATCAACATGTCATTGTTGTCGGCTGGTGTCACTGACATGTCCTCAGTGACATCATCACCTGGGGACACTGAACAGAGGATTTATCCCTCTTCAATGCTTAGCTGAAGAGCCATTAGAGTCCACCTCTAATCAGACTCCAGAATAAAGTAGCCCCGACAACCTCATCAGCGTTGCCTTTTTTCCCCTGGCAGGTGCTGTGTAACAGCGTGGGTCGCTGCTGCTTTGATCACGTATTTATATTTTAAGAGGTAGTACAGAAGGCCTGCATGCAGGTCCAATCCTCATAATGACTGTGCCAGTAGAGAAACATCCTCTGAATGTGCCTATTTCAAACCGAGCAGTTGCTGTCATGTGATTCCGGGAAAATACGGACATATATATTTAAACCATAGAAAATCACAGTGAGATAACCTTATTTGCAGACAGAATGTTATCTGTCAGCCTGATTACCTCATATGTTTTTCATCTTAGCGTGATTTTGTGCAGCTATAAATGAGGAGGCCGTAAAAATCCTGGAGGAGAAACCTCGTGTGTCAACACCGCAAACAAACACACGCACAACGCTGTAATTGTGGCACGCCTTCAAAACAAAGACGCAAGAGTAATCACGGCTAATGTACACACCGATGCACACGCCCGCATGCTGAACAAAAAAAGGAAGCATCGCAGCAGAGCACGCTCTGTTGCACAAACACACCTTTGGCGTCCAAAGATATACACCAAAAAAAGCACACTTTAAACCCAGGGAGACAAACTCCTAAATCTGAGGATGTCCTTGTTAGTAAGCAGCCGAGGGTACACGAGTGCTCTCAGCCGCATCATCAAAGCCGCACGCAATTACTCCCATGCTCCCTCACTCTGGCATAAATCTGCTCTTATCTCGGCTTGCTGCAGGATCAGGGAATATCAGCTCCAGCATCTGCTCCATCTACAAACCCAGCCACTAAAAGCACAACAAAGTGGCTCTGCAGGCATAAATAAAGGAAGGAGGGGCACCGGAAGAAGCGAGGGGGGCATATAGAGAAACAGAGAATGAGAGATAGGCAGAGGGCGGCACAAGGGTGTGTGTTCCTGCTCATCTTACTTGCCTTGAGCATTTGAGCTCATTCACATTGCAATCTGTCAATCAGCCATTCATAACAAAACTTTCCCCAAACTGATTTCCAAGCAGCTCTGCTCGGCTCAGAATGAATTCTTCACAGGAAATTAAGACATATGGTGGGAAGGAAGGTCGACTGCTTGGATTGGGGCAAAAGGTCAGAGAGATTTAACGGCTGGGGCAGATATGAAGTTAAAGCCGGCATGTCATATTTATTGGAGGGGTTAAGATAACTACTGGCTCTGTTTGTCAAAGAGCCTAAGAACTCCAGAGAAGTTAGAACCGAAGCCCCCCTGGACACATTTTTTACATTATTAACCCAGTTTGCTCAGAGAAGTCAGCAGATTCCAGGTCTGTTGTCGAGAGCAAAGTTGCTCACACCTGGCTGAAGCAACAGCGAAGAAAGATAAACAGGTCTACAACTATTTTTAGGAGGGTGTTTATTTTCCTCACGGCGACTGAAGCAGCATCTTTCATTGCGACCTCTTTATTGCAGCTGTGACCTTGACCTCCTTACTCCACCTCCCGTTCTTTTCCCTGTCCCTCCCTGTCCTCTCTGCGTTTCCTCCTTCCTCTTTCTTTCCTATCCGCCCTGGGTCGTCCACTCCCTGCTCTCCAAATGCACCCGGGAGAGCTGGATGGTACTTTTTTTTTGCTCTAGATAGCACTCAAATTTACAACCATTCGAGGACTATTCAGCTCAGCGTGAGCTGAGAGTTCTCAGCCTGCCGGCTGTGAATCAGTTATTGTGACAAAATGCTACAAGCGAATGTTATGAGGAAATACCTCAGCTCCAGGTGCTGGCTGGGGGGGTCAGGGGTGAGAGGTGATGGGTCACACACCACCCCTCAGGGCTCCCTGACCTCACAAGACTGATGAATAGTGTGCTAACAAGGACCAGCTCTCTCTTACTGCGTCTGCACTCTCTCTTCTTGCCTTAAACTACCTCTAATTTTTCCTTTTTTACCCCTCCTCACTCTCTTAGGAACTGGTCTGGCAGCAGCAGAGTAGTAATACTCATACCTGCTGAACCTTAAAAGCACCTCACCATCTGTCGTCTCCCTTGGATTTATAATTATCATCATATCACATTCAAACTAGGCACTGTCGCACTCTTACATAACCTAACCCCTATCTACCAGCGCATGCAATACTTAAGAATAGATTGAATAAATTATTATTGGGTGAGGTGTTAAATCTTGGCCGGCAATAGAAGTGCTTTCTTTCTAATGAGGCTCCCCTACCTCGTCTCTGGCTTGTATCCTCGCAGAGAGGGAGTGAGAAAGCTAATCACAGGCACATGCACGGGCCACCCGCCCGCACATACACATGCAGACACACCCAGTGCACCCCTCCCACTCACACACACACACATATGCACAAATGGACAGTGCAAACGTGGACATCACACACACATTCAACACGCACACACCCACACTCCAGGCCATTTGCACAGTCATATCATGGAGCCAATTAAAGAGATGAGTCTTATTAGCAGAGGTGTCCTGGCCCTCGTTTATCACTGGGGTTTCCTGGCAGGGGCTGATGACATGCAGGGCTCTCCGTCATCTTTATGAGACCTGTCTCATCACGCCCTTATAAGACACTCATCCAAACTTTACTGAGACTCATGATTTAGCAGAGCTGGCTTGGCCCAGAAAGGCGTTCAGTCATCTGCGGGTCACCTTTGAATGAGCTTCAGGGGATTTGAGAATGGGAGCGCAGAAATGTGGCGCGCTGCTACCTCACAGGTTTGCATGTTCTCAGAGCTCCCCACTCTAATTGAAAAACCATAATCTTGTTTCCTCTTCCTGCAGGGGGAAACCAGTGTTATCCTCACTGCAGAGCTCAGGCCCACTGGGACGAGCGAAAGTGACTCCACAACAATGATGTGAGGCGAGGAGAGGAGGTGTAGAGAATCAGATTCCAGGGTTACCCTGGGTAAATATCATCTAGTCCCAGCTGAAACCCTGTCTTGTTTTCTTGCTTCGCAGGGTCGAATGCCCCTGCCCAGAAATCTGGACCACCTGCAGCTCTGCCGATGACAGATTCCCTCCACACACTGGACCATCTCAGCCCTCGGTGTCAAAAGGAGACTAATCCTCTTGCCTCTGTCCTCTAAGTACAATGGTCCTGTCACTCGTTCACTCATTCAGCATACCTTTAGCCGCTCTGCCTGTGTGTCAATACGAAGAAAACCGACAGGAGGCAGACAGTAGGTTCCCACGGCACTCTATTCATAGCTTTCCGCAGGAATCTCTGACCTGTTCTGGCCTGTCTCATGAAACCTGCTCCTCATAATGAAGGGCATTGATCCTTTTCTCATTTCACATTCACCTTGACATCTCTGTTACAGCCCATGGAGCGTCTCCTCTTGATCCAGGAGAGATTCTTTTCCTGCTATTTGGTTACCAGATATTTTATTGGGTGCACTGTGCATTGTTGGAGTGATGTTGCTCAGACACAACGAGGATGGTTTGTACTGTGGTGCACCATGAGGCACCAGAAGATGAGTCTGGACAGTTGAGCGTCAGTGGCCTGGAAGTTTCTCTATCTGTGTGCGTGTCCGTGTTCCTAATCTGAGGTCCTGGTAAATGATTTTCCAGGGTCAGCTGCTTTCCTCTGCCCTTACAAGCCAAGAAGATTACACCGAATGCCTTCATTGATGATTTATCAGTGGAATCCAAATTCTGTGGGGTTTGTATCTCCCAGAATTCTGAAAGTCTCGTCCTCATCTTCTAAGAGTTGTAGTCAATAATAACAGCAGCTGCTTAAATGTAGAGCAAACATCAACACTTTAAATTCCAATGGAATACTTTGCAGTTCCTGTTAGACGAGTTTACCCAGTGAACTCTACACATGCATGTGTTAATAATGATTTCCAGTCCTCCTTGACCCTCTCTGAGGTCTCAACATCGGCTAAACTGATAGTGCCCATGGAGGCCTGTGGGTTATCAGGAGTAAATACAAGCTAGCTCTGCAGAGGCTGTGGCTCTGATTTAAACTCTGCAGCCCTGACCCCGGCAGCACAACTTAACCTACCTCAGCCCAAGCAGATGCACTGCTGTGGGAACAAGTCAGTGGGAAAAGCAGAGGGAAAATAATCGTTTTGGCACAGAAGTGTGGGATGTGGACATAAAACACCTCCTTGCTTTCATAAAACTGGTTTGATAACATGTCAAAACACTAATCTAAATGCTGTCTTTGTCTTTGGTCTCTTTCTGCATGAACACCGACAACAGCGAACTAGAAAAAGGGCTGACAGCGAGCTGAGAAGACAATCAAGCAAGGCTGCCGAGGCAAGTACTTTCCTGCACATTATTCTGACAGCCGGCATGAGACAAGCAGACTGACGTAGTGATAGATGAGCCTCTTCATGTATCACAGGCTGGACATGAAGGGGAGCTCTGTGCCAGGTCCCATTCTAATACGCCCGCATTGATCTGAGCTGCGCTTTATTAATCATGCACTTAACACAGAAGTCTCTTTTGCTTTCATCCTTTCTTCTGCTACCTCATGTCCTCACTTTTATCACTGCAGCAACTACAGCGTTCTTTGTCTTTGCAAAACAACACATTATTTTTGCTGCAATGGGTCCTTTTGATACTCAATTCAAATGTAAAAGCTGTCACATACAGTGTGATGTGTGCATTAAAGATGCAAAGGGCCCAAAAAAATATATTTATATCTTTTCACCAAAGTGGAAAAGATACACACATCATAAAGACAGTGTCACAATGTGCAGTCAAAGCGCTGCCATAAGGGGGAGACTGCATGTTTGCCTTTGACTATACTGCCCCCTTGAGCCATTAATGTGAATAACCTACGTGTAACCCCAACTGAACTGTGTTACCAAATTTGTATGTTTGTGCCAAGAAAAAAATGAAAAACTAGTGCACAGCCTGGATTTCATTAACTTCAGTAATAGTTGTGGTAAGTCAATTGTGGTCAAAAGTAAAAAGTACCACAAATGAAATGTGTTGATTTTTATTCAAAAGTTACTGTCTCCAGACAAGTACAAATCAGAAAACAGAGTGACTGAAAGAGGATGGGATAACAGACAACAACTCAGAGTGTAGGCAAGAGTGCAGAAAAAAAAAAAAAGGAACAAAAATGGCCAAAAGGAAGGAAAAAAAAATTAAATTTTGTATATATACACATGATCTAATAAGAATTTATACCAATGTAGTGGTAAGTAACAAACAATAAACAGTACTTTTTCCTTAAAAGAATTTTCATTTTTACTTACATAAAATAATTAGGCAAAACACATATAGGCTGTTTATCTACTTTTTTACCACATTACATCTGACCACCTCATGTTTCATGTTCTAAGAAGCCAATTATCCACCTTTAAACATGACTGATCCTCTGACATGGAAGATTACTGTGAGAGAAGGTGACCTTCACGAGCATGTTTAAGGCTTAAGCATGGAATGACTACAAAATAACAACCTCAGTAGACAAAACATTTCATTAAAACTTGTGTGTGACAAATATATGTCAAATTCTAAGCTTTGTCTAGCTGCCACAGCGGTGCTGAATAACTTTCATCTTCAGTATTGTCTGAATGACTACTTTTAATGATTAACATTTCAAATCTTTAAGTATTTTGTGACAGGACTTTTAATGTTGAGAAAACCTTAAAGCTGAATTTCACAAGTCTTTTCATTAGTTTTATCCAAACTAATTTACATGTAGGAAAAAAGGTAGAAACCCGAAGACATTATCAAGACAAAAAGAAAAAAAAACAAAAAGAAAAAAAAAACATAAAAATACAAATTTAAAAATCTTCCTTGATGCATGGCTTCACATGCTTTAATTGTTTTTTTTTTTTTTAGTTTTACTTACACATTTCTCAAACTCTGTGACTGAAGGTTGAAAAGTTGAAAATAAGAAAACAAAAAGCACATATATAAAATCAGCACCGATTCATATATAACTTTTATTTAAAATGTAGAGATACCCATTTCAACATTTTGCTGCTGGATTTGAAGAGAAAAAAGATGTGTAATTGTATTTGACCAAGCTGCTTTCTGCCAGAGCCCACACAGTGGCACTACTGGGATAAGAATCTTGGGGGAGGGGGGGCATATTTCTCTTGTAGATGGTGGTTAAGGAGTGGTCCAATCTTAGGGTAAGCTCTAGGACTTACTGCTTAACAGTTTGGGGGCGTTCAGTGGACTCTGGGAATCTTCACAGCATAAAGGGATCATGACTTATTCTATGTGACATCTCACCATCTTAACCACCAGTGGTTATCAGGACCTCCAACCAGGCCCAACAACAGGGAGAAGAAACTTAAGAAACAGAGGGAGGAGAAAAAATAAAAGCACAGAAACAAAAAGACCTCCATCCACTTGGCTAACACAGTACAAGCAAGCTACTACAGTCTGTTTATAAATTACTACTTCACACCTGGTAACTTACTACAATTGTAAAAAGGGTTAGACATAAACAAAAATGTTTCTTAAGTTAAACACACCAATTCATCCCTGTTTAAAAAAATGAAAGACAAAAAAAAAAAAAGCTATTATGGATTTTTCTTTCTTCAGACATGTCTCATTTCTAATAGGTTTGGAAGTGGCCTGTTACACTATTTCTGAACAGGAAGAGCTTACCCAAGATTATAAAAGTAAATATTTGAAACAAAGTCCTCTCTGAGCAAGCAACACTGAGTGTGGGTCGTCATTGGTCCACGTGGAGTACAAGCCAGAATTTTTTTTTCGTTTTGTTTTTTTCTTACAGAAAACACTTCTGTTTTCGCATCTAAAATTCTCTTTAAATACAAAGCGCCTCTTCTGTAATCCCAGCGTCAAAATCATCTGGATATTAGCTTAAAACATGGACACCCCAAGAACCTAAAAGAAAGAGAGAAAAACATACGTTAATAATCAGTTGGAAAGTTAAAAACTGACCTTTGTTATGAAAAACATCAATAAGAATATAGATGCTTAAAATGGAAAACAAAACGACAATTTCTCCTGCATATGCCTACGTAGTATGAAAATGTATAGAATAATGATCCAACTCTGATATACAATTTATTATCTGGTCAATTATTTGTTTGTTAATGAACCTATAAAGTTAATGAGGTACACCACAATTCACACAGAAATATTTAGGCCATATCTGACGACAACCAAACTGGTTGCAGCTCCAACAACCACCCATTATTACAGCAGATGCTGCCAAGTTGTTGAACTGGAAAGAATAATCTCAAAGGCTGTTTAAAACCAAAATCACTCCCACAAATCTTTTTGTCTGATTGTGCAAAATAAGAAAAAAATAAAATGTAAAATTC
>JAPZDX010000025.1:6095977-6106584 GCA_029783625.1 Naso annulatus
CAATATGCACTGAAAGGTTTGACTTGTCCTCTGTGGCGCTTAAATATTGACTGAAATGAACTTTTTGATATTTTTTCTTTTTGTTTTATGTGACCTGGCCACCTGGAGTGTTTTTTCCTTTTATGATTTCACATTGAAATTAGAAAACTATAATAAAAACAACATAGAAAATCAATAAATAAAAAAGGTGAAACTTTACAGCAACATCGAGTTATGTGATACGCCTGCGGAGGAGTTAAATCTTACAAAGTGAAGTTGTTTTCATTTAAACTTTGGTAAACATATCTTGTATGTTATGAACTGTGACCTCTCCTGAGACATGCATTGTATCAAACTGCGAGCTGACGGCATTGTTACACCTCAGGAATGCAACAGACAGGCATGCATACTTGTAATCCATGGGTGTCTGGTGGTGCTGAGGCGTCTGTTGATGGTGCTGTGGGTGTTGGTGGGGCTGCTGCTGGTCGTGAGGGAGGGGGTAGACTCCCATGAAGCTGTCATCACGACCCCTCTTGGGGTCTCGCATGGCAGTGGAAGTGAGGTGGGGGGACGGCATCATGACTGGGGTCTGCATGCTCTGCTGCCACACCTCGCTGCTGCTGCTCTCCTCTGAAAAAGAAAGGACCAAGGTGTTCAGACAAACTCAACGTGCACCTTTCATCCCAGTTAACAAAACTCCTCCCAAGTCTCATGAGTTACAAAACATAAAAAGATTAAAGTTAGAGATGTGGTGATCCAAAGTCCTTCCAACATGAGTTTAAACAATGTGGATTAGGCCCATATTCGCAGGTAAAGTAATATGCAGTGTGAGGGTTTACACTTCATATAAACGCTGACATTGAGATAGCCTCTTTTCACACACATGGTTAACACAGGGTTAGTCTAACAAACAAATATATAATTCACGCTTCATTTTTTTGGGTTACATGTTCATTGAAACAAGCAACTAACTGGAACATTACCTAACAAATACATTAGCGTCACATAAATATATGCTTATTTTAACCCTTTTTCATACTGATAACTTTTAGACCCATGTTTAGTCAATCGCAGAGGACGAGCCTGAAAATTTGCTCACCCTGCTGCAGTTCCAGCAAGCAAGGACTGTGCGTGTTCAAAACCTTTCTTAGCCTGGAGCTAACAGCACCCTTATTCTAGAGCTAAGAAGGTGCTAATGCATTTAGCCCTGGGCCAAATGCAGTGTGAAAATCAGCAATGGGAATCGAGAACCAGTTCTAGTTGAGACTCATTCCAAATAGTCCAGTCCATGTACGCCTCAGAGAAATCCAATCATTTTGTTTAAATCAGTGTATGTTTTTCTGACAATTGCTCATACAAAACCATAACGTCAAACTGAAGCGTCTCTGCAGCTGGAAAACAGCATAAATGAACACGACGAACAGACAAATGATTCCAAGTGTGGCTTCATTTCTCAGAGAAAGATTATAGCAGTGCTAGTTGCAATAAAAAAATTGGCTTAAATTCCAGAAATGCTGCATATTTGACACTATGCACACTCAACTGCCACTGCTTTCCAACTGAGCAGCATGCCTGTTAGAGATGGTTAACACTTATGTTATAATAACATTTGCGCCGCACAGATAATTGATCTGGACTCAATCAGGAAATCAAGAACTACTAATGCCATTAGAATCAATTGAATCTTCTTAATTTCCACTGCAGGTAAAAACTCCTCTAGATAATTACGGTAAAGGGGTCGCCACCTAACCCACCAAAATCTGGATGCAAGGCAATGCAAGCAGCACCAATCACCTACAGTACTATAATGTTCTCCCCGCCAGGCATGGCGTTTTGTTCCATTGGAAATGATATAGAAATTTTGAAAGAGACTCATAATGTGGACATACGACATGGTCATAAGCAGTTTGAGTATGTACACACACACGGTCATAAGCAGTTTGAGTACACACACACACACACACACGACCCTGTGTGATTGTAAGGAGCAGTTTGACTCTCTCCAACCATCTGCTGTTTAATCTCCTCACCCATCAGCTTGGCTGGCCGAGCCAGGCTGCTAGAAATGCATTTGGGTTAATCTGGGCTCCAACTCTGCTTTTGTAACATCATCGCTGGGTTGGGCTTTAATGTATGTGGCTCTCATATGGGCATATTCTCCGCATGTTGGTACGCTGGCAGATGTTGTGAAATTGAACTGACTGATGCCTGTAGTTTACAACAGAAAACTGTGGATGTTCTGTTTTAAGGCTTTAAACCATTTTGAAGCTGCCTGTAATAATATAAAGCCAATGTCCATTTTTCTCTGAATCCTGAGTGTGCGATACCTTCTGGCAGCTTCCTTTTGGCTGCTGAACTACCAGCTGTAGCAGCGGGAGGCTTGGTCTTCTTGGAGCGGATGGAGGAGCCTCTGCTGGAGTAGCCACTCATCACTGACATGGTATCATCATCACCGCCAGCCTGCAGGGAATTCCTGTAGGAGATGAGGGGGAGCCAGCAGTCCTCTCGCTGCAGTGCCATCTGGAACGTCATGAAGCGCTCCAGGTACATGTGGCTGCGGAAAACCAGTAGGTCACATAGACAAAATGAATAACTTATGCATCCTTGCAAACAGAGAGCAAAAATTACACACAAAACCAGGTGCACATTCCAACTGGAGGCCTCAGATCAACCACTCACGCATCAGAAACACCAGTTGCACCAGTTGTCACCAACACCTGTTACACTGAGACACTGAAACCTCTCACCCGTCAGCTCAACAGGAAACTTACACAGTCCTCTTGTCTTGTCTCATAAGCTTGGAGGAGAACTCGCTGAGGATGTCCAAGAAAGCCAAGTTGAGGGGAGGGCCTCCTTCTCCTTGGGGACTAGGCTCTTTAAATGCAAACTCGATACCATCCCTGAGAGATGCAGACACAGAAAGGAAGAATAAAACACTGAGCTGAGAAAAAAATTACACAACTGCTTTACTGGGCATCACTGAACTGTGTTGTCAAACTAATGAAAACCTGATGAAAACTGAGGTTTAGCTGATGTAGAATTTGATGACAACTATCTGTTTCAACAAGGAATACAAGTCAAATGGTACATGCTTGACTTAACACTATATGGTTCTGTTACATGTAAGGGTAAACTTGGGGTTACTGTCTGCTCCACTTGACTTCACTCCGGTATCATCATAAAGAGTGCTACAATGTTATGCCGCGCTACATCATTCTAGAAGTTTAAACATTTTAAAGACTCGATGGAAACAAAGCAGAATCTTTCACCTGTCTTTTATTACTTGAACATCTGTTGCACACTTGGCATGTCCAGTTTTATGGTGTTACATATTTTGCACCAAAGAAGGGGAAACCAAAGCAAACATAGTAAACGTCCAAGAAGATTTTCCTGGAACCTGACAGATTATAATCTAATAATCCAAACGTCTGCTTTTGTAAACTCAATTAAAAATATTCAAAGCTCTTTTGATGAGTGCATGGGTTTCTTACATCGAGTATGTAACAGACTTGCTTTGTTTGCTGTAACACTGTTGCGCCTCTTCATGTTAAAAAAACAGCCCTAAGTTGTTTTTACATGTTTCACTCAACACTTTCAATTCATGGGAATACGCCAAACTGCAACATTTTATGCTTCTTCTCGAGCCTCTCGAAAATCCAGAAGAAAAAAAACAACAGGAGAGAGGAAACACAGTATTCAAAAAGCAATTTGTCTAATGTGACAGTTCCAAAATGCAAGGCCAAAAATGTAAGAAGAGCCATGCCTTGTAACAAGAGCAGAATAACAGCTTACTTGTGTAGCATAGCGATGGCATCTCTGGTTTTCACTTGGTCGAGACCGAAGGTTAGAGAAAAACGACGGGCCAACTCTTTAATTCCACAGAACGCAGAGGATGAACGATCGAACCCGTGACCCAGTTCAGACAGCATTTCATTGAACAGCTAGCAGGAAGAGATTTGTGAAACAATAGGTCAACAACCTCTTAAAATGGGACAAATAAACAAACATAAGGTCAGAATTACTAACCGAACTATTGAGTGAGTAAGAGTGTGTACACTGACCTGCTGCAGACTGAGGATGAGTGTCTTGGCACATTGAATCTTGTCGATTTGTCGAGTCTTACTCATAGTCTCCTTGATTATGTCGCCATAATCATTGTAATACTGCAGACAAAAAATTAACAAGTCATTAATAAAAGACACAACATGCATTTCTTCCTGCATAGCAGACATGGCTGTTAAAATGCGCAGCTGTGTCATGGCAGTTCTTAGGGAATTGCTAGAATGTACAACTGCTTTTTTTTTTAAACAATTAAAGTTTTCTGACCCTCATGTACTGTTTGAAGATGTCTGCTCCAGTCTTCATTTCGACAACACAGTAGATGATCAGTTTACAGTAGGCAGCCAGGAGGTTTCTTCTTTTGTGTAGAGCTTCAATCTTTACTGCTTCATCGTCCTGCTGCCCATCTGAGGTGACAGAGGGGGAAAAAAAAACAAAATTTAGATACAGGCTGCACATTTTCTTGTTAAAAAAAAAAAAAAAAATCCTTTGACTTGCTCTCATTGCCTATTAGAGCAGAGCAGAGGAAAATCATTGAACCTGTGCTATTTGAGTCATCATCCTGGTCTATGAAGACATGGTTCAGGATGAAGGAGAGCAGTTCCGACTGCAGCGAGTCCTCTGGGGAGTAGACCAGAGGCTCCAGGTGTTCTCTGCCTCCGGACACCATCTGGTGGCTGAAGATGAGCAGGAGATCACAGAGGATAGTGAATGCCTGCAGAACGAAAGAGACGAAAAAGGAGGAGAGACAGTTAATACTTCCAAAAACTACAAATTAGGTTTTTAACTAGATTTTTTTTAGTAATTAAATAGGGCATCTTAGGGATTTGTAAAATCAGACTTTTTACATCTGTTGTGAGGAACAGATGGCTTCATTAACAAGATATATCAAAGGTGTCTTCATTACATACAAAAAAGAAATATGGAGGCCATGCAATAAAGTCACTTGTTCATCAAATACAACCCTTCTGACCAGCACAATTTGGCCAAAGAACCCACAGCTGCTGCAATGAATTGTAGCTAACCCACCTCTTAAGAATTAAAAGTTATTTTTCCTTTCTCTGTTTTTGATTTCAAGCACTTTACTACAATTGCTACATTTAGAACTTTTGTTTTGTGTCTGTGTCACCTGTTCTTTGACAGCTGTGTTGACATTGGTGAGGTAGCGCTGACACATCATACAGAATGCCCTCATCTGCTTCCTCAGGGTCACCAGGTCATCCTTAAAAAAATAAAATAAATAAACAAACAAGTCAGAACTTCTTGGCATCACACTCAAAAATATCCAATTCCAAACACTGCGCGACAGGGACAATGAAGACGGCTTTAGAAGACTTTACCTTCCTGGAGGTTCCCTCAGATGATTTGGCCAGGTGCCACAGAATCACGTAGTGGGTACACTGCAGTGAGTGAATGACTATCTGCTCGCAAGGGGAAAAAACAAACAAACAAAAAATCCAAGAGGTTTATATTTAATGGTATTCACCACTGGGACAACATGTTCAGTCAAATAACTTCACTTGGTGTGTGTGTATGTTTAATAACCTGTTCAGGCATGTCTCCGTTCTCTATGCCTGTGTTAAGAAGCTTGAAGTTGCTGGTAAAGAGGTCCCACCCTGACAGGTCATGTGCACTGCAACAGATTTGAAAAAGTCTTAGTCAGCTTCAGATCCACTTGCACACAGGATAACAGGTAACTGTAAAAAGGTATGGTACACATGAAAGGATAACAGGAAGTTCATGAAGCAAGGAATCTCCAAAAGAGAATAAATTTCTTACTTGTGAAATGCTGTGATCCTTTTTAGAGTTGACAAAACCTGATAAGCATCATCTTCATCAGCATCTTCACCCTGGGAGGAGACATTTCACACACCGTTAAGTTTTATGGATCAAGATGTTTACTCATCTGATAAAGACTGAATCATCTGCAGCAGAAAAATGCAAGATTTTCAGACAAAACTGAAACGTATCTGATGGGCCTTATCACACACTGTGGGATACTGCTTTACATGAAGATACCTTACATTCCTGTTAGGTGTGTTCTGATTGAGAAAAATATAATAAAACAATGACGACAAAAAAGACACACTGCTTGGGAGTGCCAGTGAGTGCACTCCATCACTCCTACCTCTTGTAGAAAGTCCTCCAGTAGCCTGTTGAACTTGTCAACCAGCTCATCGAGCAACTGGGAGCGGGCAATATCAACCCTGTTAAAGATTGTGAATTCCTCATTGCAGAGGGCATGGTAAGTCTTAGAGCAGGCCTCCAAAACTTCAGTGTCTGTGTGCTTCTCCACAATTTCCCTGATCTGACGGAGCAGGGATTCCAGGTGCTGGATTTAAGAGAGAGACACATAATGTGTGATAGCAGTCAATGAGAAAGATCAGCTATTGTATTATAATGTTAAATGAACTCCTCCAGTTTTTCTTTATTGGTTTAGTGTTGTCAGACATGTGCCTTACCTTCTCCAAACGTCCTGTTGTATAAATTTCGAGGTCAAAGAACTGAGGCAGCTGCAACAAATTAGTCACCTTCTCTGCATCCACAGCGTACTGTAAAAAGAAACCGTACACATGATGATATTATCTGATCGGTTAAGGACACCTGAAGTCAAAAGCCCTGCAGAGTGCTTGGTGGGAACACAGAATTGATGTAACAAACCTTGGCCAGTAGAGGGGGCAAAGCCACCGCAAACAGTTCTGTCATTCTGGTTTTGTCATCCAGCTGGGTCTTCCTCTCTTTAGCTGTCATCACCTGATCAGAGATGCAAAAAGTTAGATGTTTTTACTCAAACTGTATGTGTGTCAATACACTGATAAAACAATGGTGTATAATACATTCAAAAATTAAACTTTTCTTTCTGATACACTAAGCAAAAACAATCAAACATGCATATAAAAACAATTCTTTTTATCAACAAAATATAGCAAAACAGCTGTCACTCAAAGCAAAACAGAAAACAAAGGTTGAAAATACAGGACTAGCGTTTATAACGGTTGGATCATAATTGTAATAATGTACAAATGCTGTTAGAATGTGTTTGGGTTCAGATTGCAATAACCCAGCACTTACGTTAAGTGATCAATTTTCAACACAACAGTCATTTTGACAATATTACAACAATCACACACGTTAGAAAATACTCAAATCATCCTTTTAAGCAATCTTGGACCATTACTGAAAGTGTGTAAGTCACTCTTACCCTCTTCCCTGTGCCTCTTCCAACAGGTGGGTGACATTCAGAAGCCTGGCGTACAGTGCACAGCATGATTTCAATCAAGGCTGTCTCTTGTCTGTCCGTAAGAGCTGCAAAAAATCAAAACAAAACATGCAAGAATAAGAATGAGCACTGTCAGGTTTGTGTTTTTAATAACACACAGGCTACACACTCGTAACCTGGGCCCAGACCAGAGACTCCGCCCACTCCATTGAGTGGACTCGATTCTCTTGGTCTGGCATTGCCTCCACTCTGAGCATTTCTCAGAGCAAGGGGATTAGATTTTCCCAAACTCTTCCTCGTTGGTCTTTGCCTTTTCAAAGTTAATCCACACCAATGGTTGTTACATTGCCAGGGGGCGTTTCGCATAAATGTCCCCACAAGCTGTGAAATAATCACGTAGATGTTATAATGTGTTGTGACTGCGATTGTGTTGCTGTGACTGTCAAATTTAAATTTCGCGTGGGTGTAACACATTCAGTGCAATTGGCTACTGGCCAATCATTATCTGCGACATGTCCCGCCCTCCCTAGCTTATCGTTTTTACAGGAAATAGGCAAATTCACAGGGGTAAATGGCACTCTGACATCCGTTTCATGTGGTCTTTTAATCACATCACATTATCACCGTGAGTAGACAGCGAGACCTACAGCAGTGCTTCCTGCCTCTTGCTGACAGACTGGGACAGATGCTGTCTCGCCCCCGGCAAGAGCTGGCATGAAGGAGCATTGGTTTAAACAGATGTGTCGCAGCTACATCTCCATGTATAAATTTGGCATTTTTTAAAACTTATATCAAAGACACCACATACAACCGCATTACTGTTTGTGGTCCTGTAATGTAGCTTTGTCAGTTGAAATATTTGATATTTCTTGACAAACAGCTTAGTCCTGCCCTTGGCACCCCACCTGGCACTCATTGGATAATTGCCTTTTCAACAGGGAGAACCACAGTTTTAAAGTGCAATGCCAGACCAACAGAAGCCAGTCACTCAGTGGAGTGGGCCTTGTCTCTGGTCTGGACCCAAGCTAACACACCCCACAACAACAACAACAACAACAACAACAACAACAACATAAAGGTCATACCTTCTTCTCCTGGTAATGGATCATCTAGCAGTAAGCTGATCATACATTCCCAGTCCTTCAGTAGCTCTGCACCGCATTCCCAGAGGGAGTCCACTAGGTAAGCTGCATGCTCATGGAGCTAAAGAGAAAAATGATGTCATAAATGCAGCATGAATGATTCAACTGCCTCAACACTGTCAAGAAAGAAAGATGGTAGCCTGTGTGTAACAGTAAAGAAAAATAGTCTGATAATATACCTCACTCTCCAGGAAAAAGAAGACAGTGGTCTTAATAAGGTTGGCATTGGGGCTTGCTCTGCCTCTCCTCTTGGGGGCACCTTCCTCTTCTGGTTCCCGCTGGCTGAACAGTCTAAGAGAACATTAATCTTTAGTTGGGTGGCACACAACTCAGCCTCAACATAATGCTAGAAATGCATTTCTCAGAAACAGGCCTGGGCCCGCAAAATTAAAACCAGGCTGAGAAGAAAACTGACAGACTTGCCACCTGAAACTTCTAACAGAGACCAGCCATGAAGCAACGTTTCATTCTTGATATCCGAGTTTAATTGGAGCAAACGTTCACAGGGAAAATAAGAAAATCATGTTGTAAAATTACTGTGTAGTTTGCATGCACACATTTTAAATGTGTTTATTTTCCTCAACAATTTGAACTGTCGTGTTGGCTGTCTTGAACTTGTAAAACACGACCTACAGCGATGTCACTGGTTCCTGGAGTCCACTGGACTTCACAGCAGAAAGGTTAAAAATACAACCACAGGAAGTTCTCACTTTTCCCACCTTCTTTCTTCACCTTAAAATGCATCCACATTCATGTTTAAGAATTAATTCTATGCTACTCTGTTCAGTAAAGAGTTTGATTTATGTCGGACTTACTTCTTAAAAAGGAATTCTCCAGCGGCGATGGCGACAGGCCTGTGTGCCGAGTAGACCAAGTGATAGACACTCTCACAGTCCTCAGGGGTCAACACCTCATCCGTACTACTGCAGGGAAAAACACAGAACACTCGGTCAACATCAGTTGTAAAGTAGCTGCCAGTAACACACATGTACTTGGTGTAATTCTTCATAATAATGTATGAGGGCTTTTTCTTGACATACAAACTTCCACTGATAAGTGGTAAACAATATATAAGTTTGGTCAACAACAGCACTTAGCAAATACCAAGGACACTGCCACTTACTTCAAGACTAGTGTGAGTAGTTTAATTGCTTGTACTGCAACATCGTACTCTTTGTCGAGAGTCATGGAGACAATACGGTCCTGTGCAAAAGAGAGACATGACACATCCAATGTGTTAACTGGTCAAAAGGATTAATTTGATTAGTAAATCAAATTCTCAATTAGTTCATTTACAACTCATAGAGCATCAGCCCAGTTTTTGCAGCTATTCAACAGTGTAAAACAATGAAAGTTGGATCTGGTGTGCTGAAGTTGTCCAGCAGGTGGTGCTCACCTTGAAGCGACTGGTGAAGAGCTCCAGTCTTGCATTGAGTTCTCTGTTGTAGTAGAGACCCTGCAGAGCTGTCAGACACTTCAGACGTACCTCGCCTTGCTGTGTAGAGAATTGAAGAATAGTTATTATTCCAATGCGTCACAGCGAGAAGAAACAGCTAGTTTTTCAATGTAAAATTTCATATACCTGGATGAAAAATGTTTCTAAAACTGAAAACAGACCTGATTTTTCCATTTTTAACGAAATAAAACAATCTTGCTAAAACAAAACATACCATGACCATGACCAAGATTCACCTGTTTTTATGTTCATAAGACTATTAGACCTGTCAATCAAAGCTGCAGTAACAGCAGGTTTCAATTATTATGAAGTTATTTGGTGACATTTTTAGAACTTACACTTACATTAAGTTTTAGTCACCAGACACTTTAATTTTGCACATTCCATTTTCCATCTCTATTGTGACCTCTTCTCTATTTTGCACTCCTGCATAAAACTGTACAGTAATGCATCTATTTAAAGTAACAGTGACTTTTGTACATATTGTTCTGGTTTTTTTCTGTTAATATTTTTTATTCGTGTTGTCTCTGCTTTATTTTTATTGTTATTTTGCGTGTCTATTCTATATTTTTTCTATTTTTCATCTCTAGTCACATGTTTTTTTATATCTTTTAAATATTTTTTTAGTAGTGTCTGTTGTTTTGCAACTTCATGCCACAGCAAATTCCATGTATGTGAAAACTTACTTGGCAATAACACAGTTCTGATTCTGAATCAGTGATTGTGTCTTTTCCACCTCTGCACACCCACA
>JAPZDX010000025.1:6134527-6152918 GCA_029783625.1 Naso annulatus
GTACAGTGCCTAAGCACATCTGACCCCCAAAGTCCAGTTTGTTAGACTAGTGTGAGTGCTCCGTTGCGTGCTCAAGCATGGCACGCTTTGTAAGCCCTGGCACGGCTGAAAGAGGTGGGCTTCAGCACGGTATGGGTGTACTTGTGCGAGCACAGGCACAGAGCGCCGACATGGCTGTGACTGTTTGTGGGGGATTCACCTTAAATTCAGGTAGACAGCAGCAAACACAGTCCAGATAAAGAGCGGTGGAAAAATCCGAGACATTCGTTTAGATCGCAGATACCAGAGAACAACTGAAAAATGTAATTGCAAGATGAAAGAAATGCAGGTATAAATACAGGTTGCATTCCATAGATCAGGTAGCTGAAGCGTGCTCAGGCGTGGTTAGACTGGAGCAATGCGAGTGCGGGCCAACTGGGGAGAAGGGAGGGGGGGCATTCGTGCTTCGGCATGATACGGGACAACTGAGAGAGGACAGGAAAGGGTACTGGGAGCTTGTAAGAGGTTCCGGTATGCTGTAAAAAGTCCAGGTACACCGGGGGGGTGGGGGGTTGGGGTCTGGAAGTGGGAGTACTGCGTACTGGTGCATACCGGCCCACTTAAGCACTGCAGATAACTACAAAAGCTCCATCAGCCATACATGCCCCGGGACTTTGGGAACAACCTGCCTGAGGAGATCAGGAGGGCGAAGTCTGTCTCCTCGTTTACGTTTCTTCTTTAAACGCACTTTTATAGACAAGCCTCCCTGTGATCCACTCTTACTTTTGCACACCATTTGTTTTATTTATCTTTATCTAATATTTATTTAATATGTCTTTATTGTATATTTAATATACTGCTCGAGCGAAATTGCTTTTATGATTACACTATTAAGATTCCCGTTGCCTTTACCACGTAACGCACTTTGTAAACCATGTTTTGGAAAGGTGCTATTTAAATAAAGTGTATTATTATAAAACAATTTCATAAAAAACACATGCTCATCACTTACTGTTATGAGCCACTTCCTTGATCTCCTTCAGAACCTCTTTTTCCATGTCAGGATGAGTGCAGATCTCCTCCCATGTTCCCATGATGCCTCTCTGTTTGGCGCATTCTGTCAGCTTTTTCTGGTTGGGAACCACAAAGCTGATCACGTAGTTCTGTTCACTGCAAGAAAGAACGTTAAAAATGAGGTTGGTAAAGGACTGAGAAAGGGTTCACTGGTGTCTGGCTTTTCTGTTGAAACATTAAAATATTTTCATGTTTTGAAATTATCCTTAAAACTGAAGTGCTGGAAGAAGCTGAAATTGTCTTTTAGTTGTAAAGCTGGACGTATCAGTTCAAGCAAAAGTGCACAGAGGATATTTAGATTCAGTTCAAGCACAAAAAGTAGCTGAAGTATCAGCTGGTTATACGGGGTATGCATTCAATTAAAATGCAAGTCCCAAGAGAATGCAGAAAAAATGACAAAAATGGGACTGTGGGGGAGGAGAAGTGGGACTGAGAACACAGACAGTATATTACACAGTGACCTCACTTACAGGTTTGGGGACTACCACTTTGAAGCTGCGAGTTCAGCCTTACGACTGTCGCAGTCTTGTTTTTTTGGAGCAAGAACTTATTGCTAAAAACCTTATTTGGCAGTGATTGTGCAACCAATGACGCTGATGCCTAGCAGACAGCTCACAGCTGCTGTCACTTAAAGCATCACTACAACAATTATGCCTCATTTTAAACCTTAATATAATTTTAATGAGTTAGTGATAAAAAAAAAAAAATAATCCACCCAGATTTACACAAAGCCAATCGCTAAAAATAAAGCACTGCATTAATGCACAAATCTCACAAAAACTGACTGATCAATTGTCAGGCCAGTGAGGAAGTAATACAGGAAGTAATACAAGTAATACAGTGCAGGAAGTTTTATAGCTGTAAAAATAAGACTTACATTTTTGTTCAGCTGTTTCAAATGTGTCATATCCCCAGAAACTCCAAATATTGCAAAGGTTTGCTCTCTTGGTATGTACTCTTTAAGTATGTTTACTACTGCAACAACAGTATATTCAGAAACGATGTTTTTAAGGGAAAGTGCCTAACTACGTGAAAGAGAGTCTTCAGCTAACTGACACTTATCACACAGAGGTGAGACATCTGGAAAGAATGTGTGAAGTTTGTCTTCACAATAATAAATAACGTTTAGTGTTACTACAACATACTGTGCATGGAGATGTTTCAGGAAAGGATGGGTCATGATTTTCAAATGGTCATTTAATGAAAAAAAAACCCCAAACAAACAAACAAAAAAAAAGCAGATATTATTTTGTCTAAAAAAAAAAAAAAAGATTACCCCTTATTTTAAAATGTGTAGCACATTTTTCTTAAGTGAGGGCAGAACAATATAACACTAAAGAAAGAGCAGACAGATTATTGGCGAGCCTTCAATGCAGCGCTTCTCGTGACTTTTGGTTGATTTGCCTTAACTGAAATGCTTTCCACAGCACACAACATCTCGTCCATCTACACATACTGTAGACATGCAGGAAATGTCACTCCAAATCACGTTTCTTCTTCTTTTAACTTTTCCTAAAGAAATTCTAGGGCAGCTTACTCACCTGTTGGCGTATGCACAGATGTTGTCTATGAGCGAGCAGTTCTTCAGAGCAGACTCGACCTTACCGAGGGACACGTACTCCCCGGCCTGCAGCTTCACCAAGTCCTTCTTGCGGTCTAAATTAGAAGATAAAATTTTGTTCAAACAGGGCTCTCTGTATTTAAGACCAAACACTTTCCGTGTCAGAAGTTAAAAACCACAGTGACTGCAGATTAGTGCTATGAAATTAGGGATGAATAGTGTGCTTTTTTTAAACACCATCACAAGACGGCATATATAACTGGTTGGAGAAGAAATATACGCACCCACTATTTGTAGGCAGCCGTCGGGATAAATCTCTCCTACATCTCCGGTGCAAAACCACCTCTGATTATTTTCATCAACAAAGAAGTCCTCATTGTTGCTTTCGTTCCTATAGTAACCAATGGTTACATTGGGGCCGCCAATCAGGATCTCTCCTCTTGGGTTTGGCTTGTCTTTTCTGGTGTAGCCACCTGAGGACATTGGCAAATGGAGTATTGAAACAGCATACAGTTGCCCTACAATTAAATAGATGCTTGTCATTCTGCCTTGTAAGTACAGCATGTACAAACAGGTTTTTAAGTCATACCTTCAGCCCAGTCCCTGAGTCTTATCTCACAGCACACAAGAGGAGCTCCAACACGGCCAGTACTGATGTCAACAACTGCAAACAAGACACCAGATCTTGATAACATTGCTTTCCTTCTCATATTCACAATCTCTTCCTACTTTACACTTCTCTCTTCTTACCCTCTGTGATGGTTCCTGCTCCACAGGTTTCAGTGAGGCCGTAGCCCTGACCCACTGGACAACAGAAGCATACATTCATAAATCTCTGAGTGGCTGCAGACAGGGGAGCTCCACCAGACAGCATCATCCTCACCCTTCCTCCCAGCAGCTTCTTCACTTTGCGGAACAACAGGCTGCAAAAACAGAGTGCTGTGTGTCAGACTTGATGTGGAACATCCCAATAACCTCTGAGTTCACTTGAGGAGACATTGTGGTTTCTTACGCATTGCACAGTGGCGCGTCATAGCCTCGCTTGATCTGCTCAAGTTTATAGTTGTAGCCGAGAGTAAACAGCTTCTTCTGAATGAAGCTCATTTCCTGCACTTTGCTCATCACATTCCTGTTTATGCGATCCATAATTTCCTTTTAGGGAGAAAGAGAACATGTAGGTTTGGTTTATACATTTGATGAGTGGGTTAAAAAAAAAAAAAAAAAGATTTGTTTTGAGCTGAGCAAACACTGAGAGAGTAGGAAAATCAGAGGGAAGAAAAGCAGAGTAGTGAGTGACGAAAAAAAAAAAGATAATTAAAAACTGGATTCCTACAGGAACAGCTGCCATCAGGGTGGGTCTGAGCACAGAGCAGTCTCCTTTGCTTCCTTTCTTTATCTTTGTGGACTAAAGGGAACAAAGACGAGCAGCGGAATTAAATGATTACATTACAGCAACACTGATAAAGCTAAGGCAATAATGTAGTAAAAAAAAAAAAGAAATACAGCATACGTTCACACTGACAGACAACAAAATCTGCTGTTGGTGCTGGTGTTACCTGGTCTGACAGTGTCTGAGGGGATGAGTAGCCGATCCGACAGCCGTATGTGACACAGGAGATTTCCGCTGTCATTTCCAGCACATGAGCCAGGGGCAGATAGGCGATGTAAGTATCATCAGGCCTGTCAGAAAACAAGCGGAGAAAGTGAAAATTAGAGCTAGCAGTTCCAACGTTTTCTGTTCCGCATCTTTTAGCGTGGTTCCTCGGTTTACAGTTCGTGCTAGGTGGGAGATCATTCTTCTCCAAACACTTCTCCAATAGCTAGCAGGCAGTTTTTTTTCCTGGAAGCCTTGTCACAGGCTCCGAGCCCAAATTTATGTGGAAAATTACATTATCTGTTTGGCAGGAGAATGTTGCTACAGAGTCGTGTGACGCAGTAAGATGTGAAGATGGGGTGAGAATAGAAAATAAACCCTGCTGTTCACATTTTAATCAATCATTTATAATGAGCCAAAACAAAAACTTACCCAAGTCCGGGGATGCGTTCGCACTGGCCCGTCATTCCTGCAATTAGGTTACTATGGACAATCATGACTCCTTTGGGCCTGCCTGTAGAGCCACTGGTGTACATCACCACAGCCAGATCAGAGGGCTGGGGCTTCACAATTGGTTTCTCCACTGCGGGATAAACAAACAGTTATTGTCTTGTACTGCTAAACCCCCCTTCAAACACACACTGCTGCCCTTAAATTTTGGAGCCGAACTGTATGTGTAAGTGTAAATGTCTGAATCCTTTGATCGTGACTTTAACCTGCCAGGTTCCGAGTCTCAAGGCTGTTTAACTTGTAATTGAGCTCATGTGTGAACAGAGCAGCTCATTGTCCAGAGAAGTCACAGCAAGCGAGTGGGTGTGCTGACGTTCTCACATTGCTGCTAGACGACAACCTGAAACGTCTCAGCTGCTTGACACAGACCCATGTGCACAGACCACAGCTGCTTCGCATTTTTTTTTCCTGCTTGTCTTTTTATTGCTTTCAGTTCTTTCTTTTAATACTGCAGATACATCCTAATATACTGGCACTATCAACGCCAACAGTTAGTGGTACTAATAAATTGGTACTCTTATCCACCATTGTTGATGTGTTGTAAAAAGAAACATGTCACACGTCCTGCGCGTTCCACGCAGGCACCACCTCTCGCCTAAACCTAACAGAGCATTTCCAAATGCGAGAGCATGCTTGATATGTATAACCTTGGGTTGTCAGTTACAAGCATGAAAGGACACTGCAACACATTGTCAGGACCTGATTCTGCGGACACTGAAAACAGCCCATTTGTGAGTTTTTCACTCCTGAACTTGACAATGAAGCAAAGACAAGATGAATCAGAGAAATACGCACTATTTTCAGGCAGTGCGCCCAGCTCCTGTACGGCCTGCATGCTCTGGATGGACAGCCCTGCTGGGTAACCTTCTGTGCTGACTCTTTTCTGGTCCACGTAGATCACATGCTTCAGTTTTGGGATCTGCGGAAGCACATTCTGGACAGAGAGAGGGGACAAAGCTGCTATCAAAACAAGATACCAAATCACATGATTTCCTTTAAAAAACAAGACGGATCTCTTTGCTTTACATTGACCGCACTAATCATTAATGATGGCTAAGAGCTTGACATGCAAAATAAAACAATCACCCAGTGAACTATTGGACAATTGGAAGTTAAGAGAAGTTTGATCGAGAGATTATCATATCCATAAAAATTATGTAATCTTATAGCGCTCGTTAATCTCAGATTAGTTAACCTTTAGCCTTACAATGAGTGGACCATCGAGATAAATGATAAGATTTAATCAAATTTACACACAGTGCCCTTGCGTAACATTTCCCATCACTCCCAGCTTAGCCTTTATCACACTCACTCATCCTAATAAAGCCCACTATTTACCTTATCTGAAAATGGCTCACAAGGATAATACCATCAGAATCAGAATATGTAGGAGTGCATGTGGGAAAATGCTGCCATGATGAAGTTTATCTGTCTTTTTACGGGAAGCTACACCAGCTGTATGAGCAGCTATGCACTAAGAATGAACACCGGATAGCAGATACTGCGCTCACGCATCCATGCAGCAACAGATAAAAGATTTTGCATCTGATTCTGGTTGATAACTCACTTTCAGTTTAGTCTCAAGCAGTTCCACACTGGTGACTAAATGTGTAACTCCGGTCTCGTTCAGTCCATACGCAATCGCCTCCTCTCCCAGTGTGGCATAGAATGTCACCACTGTAATGAATCCAGGACACAAAACAGCAGTTAATACATTATTCACATTCTGAACAATACTGCTTACACTGTGATGTACTCACATGGGAAATTGTGCCGGAAGCATGACTGGGCAGTGATCATCCACTCTGCTCTCGTTTCACAGAAGATTGCGATATTGCTTTTGGGCTGCTGCCCTAGAGCTGCCAAACCACTTCCAAACTGACTGACTTTTGAGTCCAGGTCATTGTAGGAGAGCCATCTATACTCTCCCAGGATGAGCTAGTAGGAGAAAAAGTCAGTAACAACATTAAAAATCTTTGTCTTCACAAGCATACCTCACTGAAAAGGTATGAAGTGATGAGAATCCTTACCTTTTTAAATATTTTACCAGTGGGCTGAATTTCATTCTCTTCGCTCAGTATTTCTCGTGTGCCGAGACAATGTTGCTCTCCGAATCGCTGCACAGCATAATCAAACAGCTTATCCAGCGTGTCCTTGCCTGGGAAGTCCTCCCTTGCCAGGGAATCAAAGTGGTCCACAGAACGGTACGGTCCCTCTGCACGGCCTGAGGTGGAACGGGCCTTTATCCGCGTGGACAGAGCTTTTCTTTGCCCAGCACCAGTTATGTAGTACCAGGGCAGGAAGGACAGGACGGAATACAACCATATCAGAAGGTGGATTGGAAAGAGGAGGATAGCTTGTAGGGTAGAGTCTGACTGGAGACCCATATTGTTCTTTGGAAGTTTGTGTGTGGAAATAAAATTGAGCAGCAGTGGCAGTGCCGGTCCAAGAGATGTCTGAGGTGTTTAAAGAGATTTGCGCTGGATGGAAAGCCACAAAAAAGAGAAAGGTCCGGTAGTTGACAATCTTTTGAATCCCCAGATGTAGTATGAAACTATCAGATCCACTGTCCTCCAAAATGTCACCGCTTGAGTTGGAATGAAAAAGAAAATACCATTAGAAAAACATCTTTCGAGAACATGTGGTATAACTGACAAGCACAGCATTTTACAAGTCCTACGTCAATAAACAAAGTCCTCAGTGATTTTGTCTCCAAATTTCTGTCACACTGAAGAGGAAGTTGGTTTTCTGGTGGCACACTTCTCATTTAAAAATAATAAAAAAAAAGCAGCCAGACAGACAGTTACTTAAGGTCGTTTACAATTACAGTCTGGAGGTCAAACATATAAAATGATGAAAACAAATCCCTTTATAACCTCCTCTTACACCCCAGAGGGTTGTACTATGCTGTCTAAAAACTTTACCCGGGTCAGTACTCATGAGACACTCACCCCTCTCTTGCTCTGTGCCAACCAGCCTCTCTGTGTCTATCAGCTCTTAATGCTCTGTTATATTAGAAACCTCCTAGGTGGGTGTGTCACAGTGCCAGTTCCCTCCCTTGTAGTGTACAAGCTCCAGACAGTATTTAAACATTGAAGAACAGGTTTTCTCAGAGGTCATGGAAGGACAGCAGTGTTAAGACGTGGCCTGGCCACCGTCCAATGATCACAGCCCTGTTGGTTATGCTGAAGAGGATCGAGCTACTGACGACCAATGACAATACTCTTGAAGCTCACCCCACTGAGTGGCCAGTGGAAAGGCCACTCTGGGGCAAGCCCTGCTCGCTAATGACCTCACAGTGCAGGAGTGGATGTAATAGTGAAAACTGACAAAACTAAATATAGCACTATAAACATCAGAGTAAGTGACAGAAAAGACAGGAATGTAATGAAATCATTACTTACAGCTTTTATGTGGGATCTACTTTTTTGTCATTACACATATATAGAAAGTTACGACTTCCACGGGATTAGATAAAGAAAAGCATCTTCTTCTAATGAGTATTAACATGCCAGATGACAGTGTGCCCACTCACCTACTTTCTACTCTGTGATTCAGAAGATGTCAAAATGTACTGATGCAAAAACAAAAATCCTCCCTGTCCTAAAAGACCTATGTTACCACATGGTATGATTCACATTCCAGTGAATCATCTCTCCGTCACACATATCTGTCTGTATATCTCAAAGCATCCTGGCTGTACTCCAGACAGTAAATAAAGACAGTGATGCAATGCTTTTCTGTCAGAAATTTTTGCCTTGGGCCTTCACAAGAGTGGAGGATTCCACTTCACTGACACTAACAGTTAACTGGCAACCATTCTGGCGTAATAACACATAAAACATAGTTACATTTATTCAGTAACTTTTGTACGCTTGTGGGAAATAAATGTGCAGAAAATTCAAACCACCTCATTTGCAAAGCGTTGCCAAACAAATTTATATACCAGGACAGGCTGGAGCTGATGCAAATACTCTGGTACCATGGTGTGACAAAGCTAACCTGACGTATGAGGCTTGTAACGCGGCAAAACAGTCCGGTTTTCCTTCATGAAGCGTTACTCATCACGTTATTTCTACGACAGCATCACGTCGCCATTTTTAACCGAAATTGCAACTGTAACGAACATAAACTAACGTTACGATATCAAAGTCAGACAATGCCAAAATTCAGCGTGGGTAGATTCTACTTATTTCATGTCACTGCAAGTAAAAAAAAAACAACAACTAAAAGCTATAATTAAATTAAACACAAAAATGTGAATTAGTTTGAATTTCACAATAAGAGGACGTGAGAGGCGAATGCATGACAGACAGAGAGCGAAGAGCGGGGTGGCAGACATGATGATGACAAAAGCCGAAGCACGTTGTTGGTACAGCTTGTATCATTGAGCAAGAGGCGGCAAGTTGATTAACGTTAGCTAGGAGGGATGTAGCTAAAACCAATTGAACATTGTACACACAAATTAACCCTAACACAAATCTACAAACGGATAAAGGCAGTAATAAGATTACTAACGCCCGCTGGAGAGTGATACCCTGCTTTGCTGGCCGGCTTGCGGCATTCTTACCTTCAGCGGGGAAAAAACCCGGTCAGTCGTGTCTCTCCTCACAAATGACCGAAAGTTACCTTTCTCAGGACCTAGAAACCCGGAACTACCACGTCATCTGATTCCATATTTCTAGACCAATGAGCAGCCGGGGCTGATTTTCCTTTACGTCCGCCAGATGAAACACATCTACAGGAAGTAAATACCGCCTCTGTTCTCGGATGTTATCGACATTGAAGTGTGTGTTTATGTCCCCTCATTTTAAATTATTTATCAGATGTCGTGTTATTTTGTCCCGTTAATCACCTGAATACAGTTTGTGTGTACGTTTACTTTTAATAGCCAGTTGTTTGTATTTCATATTATTTTATTCTGCTTCACTACATGATGTTATCAGCTAGTAATCTGTGCATTTTGCATAAACCCGAGTAAAGACAGGAAAAAAGTACTGGACTAAGGTATCTTGGTCAGACTTACTACATCTGATGGGTTCATTTGCAAAAGTAAAGGACATCTCCGTTTTTTGTCATTTTTTAAAATTTTCCCCTAATAGTCCAAAAATATGTGTGGAACTGATGTTAATTCGTTCCTGTTTTTTTGTTTGTTTGTTTGTTTTGGGTGGGATGGGGGTGGGGTTGCTCAAGGTTTGTTACAATATATCAGCACCCTATATACAATATAACGCTAGTTTGTCTGAAACATACATAATCATTATCAAACTACTGCATCAGTCAGATACATATAAATATGTTCTTGCCGATGTCGCCCTCAAGTGTTTGGGAAATAGAACTTCCTCATAGGAAACTGAAAAGGAACTGAAACAGAAGCCTACTTTCACTCTCATTTTGCGTCCACTAATAGTAGCCTACTGAACAACACAGGAAAAATTCTACAGACTACATCTGCACAGCTTTAAGCCTAATCATATTATTATTATTATTATTATTATTATTATTATTATTATTATTATTATTGTTATTATTACATTCAAGTGTCCTTATCGACTAAACCAATGTAAAGCTAGTAGACATCGACCAAGATATGAGAGGGGAAAACATAGGAAAAAGGTTTAAATACAGCCAAAGCACCGCAAAACATCACAATTAACCAAAAAATAAATAAATAAAATAAATGGTTATATAAGCAATAAAATACACGCCTAAGTAAAATAGAATAATATAATCATGCATCACTTCCTCATCATAGAAAAAAAATAAACACCTTATACAGGAGAAAACGACAAAGCTCTTGTTGATGTTGAACACCGTCCTGCAGCAGTGATGCGTTCACGGTCTGCTCCATACATTCACACGGCCTGCAGGGGGCGGTGTTGTAGAGAGCGAAAGGAGAGGAGCGCGTGTTTTTGTAACCAGAGAAGACGGCCATTTCTGTCAACACATGTTGACCCCACTCTGAAACACTCGTTACCATGACGTCTGTAATTTTATCCCATTCACTTAAAACTTTATTGTGTTGTCAATACCAAACGGGGTGGGGGGGATTTAAGCTTTGAGAATGACACAGTACGGAGACAGGCTCTCTCTTATTTTTTTTATTTTACTTCATTGTTGTCACCGCCCTCACGGGCTGTCTGTGAAAAGAAAACATTTGCTCGCTGGTCTCAGTGTAGCACAAAAACATCACGAGTGGCTGCTGCAGCTGTGCGCTACATATTACCATCCCCGCACTACCGACGCAGCACATGGCAGCGCTTTGCAGCTTCTGGTAGCGACGGACACCAAACCCCTCAAATCTGTTTCCCGACATTTACAAGTTAAAGTTGTAGAACTTTTACTTCAGTGTCTTAGTTGTTAACTTATTTATCGTTAAAGTTAGCTGTCTTTGTTCAAAGCTGAGTGAGCGTTACAGCGAGTCTAAAGACTTTCAAAAATAGTTGTCCCAGTCAGCGCCACAGCTAAGCAGAAACTAGCATGTCGACCGTCAAAAATGAAGTGAAAAGCTGCCCCATCCCGACCAGGGTGCTCACCCTGAAGGACTGGTCCCAGCTACCCGACTGTTACAGCCAGACACCCGGGGGAACCCTCTTCTCCACCACGCCTGGAGGTAAGAAGTGTGGCAACGCAAACTTTTTGAGTGCTAATGTTGCGCCTTTTTTGTTGTAATAACAGTGTATTTTACTAGTCTACTTGTATTCAGAAATGTGTTCACTCCACAGACTTACCAGAAAAAAATGAACTTCAGCAGCTTTAAACTAAGAGTTTGTGTGCACACGCTCTCGCGAGAAGTTGCAAACAATACACAACCAGTATAAAACAGCTGACAGAAGTTTTGGATTAAAATATAATGGAGCTTGTTGTACCTAACTAGAGAAATGTTGGGTGAATGCTTTGATGCACACACACTAACAGTTGGCTGCAGCACTCATGTTGTCAACAAGTTCACTGTTGTTTGATGATTTGCCAAAGTGATTAAAAATAAATAAAAAAAATAGTGAAATCAAGACTCACACTTGCATCATAATTACTGTGAAGTCTGAACAGCACGTTTTACTCTTGTGTTTAGGCTATTAATCAAAACAATCCTGCAAAATAAGACATATCTATCTCATTATTGAAAGCAGATCAATAGTAGTTGCTCTGAACTGCATAAAATATAAATACTGGCGTACAGGTATCAAAAGAAAAAAAAAATAGGCCTAATTATAATAATTTGACACATTTACACTCATCCATGTCTGAGCACACGGCCATTTGTTGCTGCATCAAAGCCTGTACTTCTGCAGACAACAAGAGTTGTGTACCCCCTGACTCGGAATTAGAAGAGGGAGTGTGTGACCAGCTGCAGGGACGGCACAGTGATTGGCCTCTGCAGTGGCGGAGGAACTGAAGGCCGTCCTATCCCCACCGCTCGCTGCCTTGCATTTCAGGAACAGCAGGGAACATTCTGTACAAGTCAACAGAAGGAGTGAGAGGGAATGTCTAATGCATGTGGACTATGAGCAATGTATATTTTTGTAATTGGTGCTTTGCAAAATTGTGGCACTGTTAAACACAACATGGGAAGTTTGGTCTTGTGTTCAGCTGTATGTGCCACCCGTTTCACCTCACTGGGGTCATTCCATGTGTTGCTGTCCTGATTGCTTCTTAGTTTTTTCAACCTAAGTGCTCCACACTCCAGTGCTGCCTTGCAATGCATTGCCTGCGTTGTTGCTTGCATTCCAGCCCCCTTTTCTCGCCCCAATTCTTTCTCTCTCCCCCTCTGCTTTGGTTCCCTTTGTCCAGGATGAACTGCAGTTACATAACATGTTTTTCCTTGTAGAGAGGTTAAGCGGCAGATACTGTACAGAACAGTTCAAACTCCAATAAACAAGCAGGAGACTGCTCGTTCACTCAGTCATGTCCTGGTCAAACTTATCACAAGGCGTACCTTTATGTCAGTGTTGTTGCTTTGAAGTTGGCCAACGTCCAAAGGGTGACAGACACGAGACATGCCAAGTTGACTTGGCAAGCTGCAAAGTTTATGTGCAAGCTTCTAAGTTTTAATCACGGCTGTGAGAAAACTGGACAACAGACGTGTTTGAGCATGTTGCTTCTCCCGTCAATGTAAAAGCTTTTACTCTGTCAAAGAATAAAACATGTGGCTTTAATCTCAAGGTCTCCTGCTTCAAAGACGGAATGTCTTGTACTCTGATTTCCTAGAAGTCATAGCAGTGGCAGCCTTCATCCCTCCCCTCTGTGCGCACACCGAACCCTTCTCTTCCTTCTCAAATCCCCTCCGGTAGAGGATAATGACACTTAAGTCCGTTAATGTGCACTTTGCTAAGATGCATAGGTGCTCTAGATTTAACAAGGCTATTATTCCGGCATTCAGTCTGTTGTGTTTGTCTTTGGGATATTTACTTCCGTTGAGGAAATGTTTGTTTACTGCCGGTAAAACACCAGGTTTTCTTCTTTTTTTCATCTCTTTCAAACAAAGGTACCCGCATCATCTACGACAGGAAGTTTCTGTTGGAGTGTCGAAACTCCCCTCTTGCCCGGACCCCCCCATGCTGTCTGCCTCAGATCCCAGGGGTAACAGTACCTGCCACACACCCCATGGGGAAATTGCAGGATCTTAAAGAGGAGGCAGAGGAGGAAGAGAAGGACATTGCAGGTAAGCATACCTACATTTAGATGTTTTCTCCAAGGATGACTGGTTTTATTGAGTAGGGTGGCTCAGCAGGTAAACATACATTCCCAGGTTCATATGTGTGAACATACAAACGTCTGTATCATAGAATATTCTGAACCAGTTTAAGTAAATTCAGCAACACGTCTCATCTCATGTTTTTTAAATCTAAATTTCTCCTACATCAAACAATTCTGTAGCCTTACCAACGAGAATGTCACGTATCATGCCTTTACATGCAGTTCCTTTTTGTCCACAATGAGTTGCCATTTGCCATTGTCATTAGGGCTCAACTTGTGCTAATACATTAGATAGGTGTGGCGTGAGCTCTGGTAGTGCTATGCCCACATTGTTTGTACAGAAGGTGTGCTGTGTTGAGGAATGGAACAGAAGTGCTCGGCCATGATCACCATGTGTCAGTTTACTCTTTCAGAAGCTGAGCCTTTATGGGTGTAACTTTCAGAACTAGGCCAATGGCTCAGTACCAAATAATCACTATATATATTCATAGTGTGGCCTGACTGAAATGGGACTTTTGAGGACCATGCTGATATTAGAAAGAAAGGAAATTCTAATATCAGATATCATGTGGTTATCAAGGATTTGTGACCAAGATATGTAATTTAGACAGGGTAGCCTACATTCTAACAAACTGTATTCCAAACATTAGTGGACTGTAGAGTTAACGCTTCACTTGGTAGTTACTGAATAACAAACTGCCCTCTGCTGGACAAACAACATAATTACAACATTTTAAATCACTAGACCAAGCATGTTTAGGGCCTTAAAGAACAGTTGGAATATCAGTGCATATATACTGATATATCTACGATAGGCCAATATCAGTCGATAATATCGGTAAACCGATATATCAGTTGGGCCCTGTAAGATAGGCTCTCTGTCTTTCTTTCATACTGAAGGTGTCAGCTAGTTGTTTGTTGTTTCTAAGTGGAAGATAGAATACCACCAACAGTTCCTTAGCAAACATACAGTGTTACAGAAGAGGGCTGGTCCAATATATCGGTTTGCTGATATTATCGGCCGATTTTGGCCTATTGCTGATCTATCAGTATCGGCATAGATGTTCTTCAATAAGTGCCGATATTAAAAGTGTTTCTTAAGGCTGGAAAAAGTGTTTGTCCAGCTGAGGGTGGTCCATTATTCATTTCACACATTATTCATCCATCATTAAACTGGTAATAGGTAAAGTGTTTACTGGTCAGTGCACTAATGCTGGGAATAAAGTTTGTTAGATATCCTGCCTCCATTACGTACCTTTGTCACATGTATTTAATACTCACATTCAAAATATACTACATAGAATATCGGCCGATATATCGGATTTCAGAATTTTCGTGCTTTCTAATATCAGTGACGGCATTAGCCCCAAAAAATCCCATATTGGTCGGGCACTATTACGGAATTTTCTGTACTCTTTGTAGCCCACTCAGGAGAATTTACTGACTTGTGGAGATAAAAGGCAGCTTATGGGGCTTTTTGTGTCAGTTTAGAGGTTCGGGCTCGTGCAAGTCTAGACAGCTATTTATTATTGTGTGTAATACATCCAACCAACAATATATCATCGCCCTTTGCCCCTGTCAAACTAAAGACTGTGGGGATTAGGATTGACCCCATTTCTCCTCTGTCCTCCATGTCTGGGTTGGTGTAAACATTGGACATGTCATTGGGTTTGGATTTGTGAGCAGTGCTCTTAAAGTCAAGTGTTTTTGTTTTTTCTTGTCAGTTATGAATGTATTGATAACATCTGTACTTCGTCATCTTCTCTGTAGTCTGTTAAGGTGTGGTTGTGCTTGTGTGCAAACATACATTAGCTACTGACCGGCTGTCAAATATCTCCCCTTTTAATCTTTGAACTGTTTCTTCTGTCCTTTTTTAACAGATGACAACCAGTTTGAGATGGACATCTGAGCTCCAGTACTACCTCCTGTGGAGAGTTATTTGTAAAAAACACCTCCAAGGTCATTTATGACTGTAATGCATTTCGTATAAAGCTTTTTTTTTCACCTTTATAAAATAAAAAGCTTGTGTGAGGAACCAAAAAAGAATGAAAAAGCCAGAAGTCTGTAGGGTGTTTTTGACCCTAGAGAAGTATGTTAGCAAAGAAATGGTTCATAATGTCGTTATGATTAGTATTATGATTGGTTGGTCACTCACTTCAGAGCTGCAGCAGGATTGAAAAAATCCATCTTGATTTCACTTTTTTTTTTATCTTTTGTAAATAAGAAAATTGTACTGTGTAGCCTATTTTTTAAGTTGGGGAATATGAGATGATTACATAACAGCATGTAGAGAGTTTCATTGGAGAAATTGTGTTTAGTTGTGTTTACCCCCCATAAGGATGACTTTCGTTGTGATAGGCAGTAATGTGTCTCCTGATATTGGAGGTCAGGGCCTGAAAATCAGCTTTTACGCTGTTTTGTATGGATGGAGTGATGAAATGTGAATAATTTCAAATAAAAGCTGTCCCAGCTGTCAGTTATTGATGTGTTTTGTTTGTGTTTTTACTAAGTCATATGACATTCTGTTTTAAATAACATGTAGGGCAGTGTTATTTATATCGTCTGTGTTTTAAAGAGTACACTAAAACCATTAAGTTATGTAATATCGTATCATTGCTGACAAAGCGTTTCCATCTATGTGCCAACATCCATTTTAAGTGTCACACCTTGATAAGACACTCAAGCCTCATCAATTTAACGTTTAATTTTTCATTTTTAATTTTTTTAAATTTAGGAGTTTGTGTTAACTGAGTTTGTAGTTTTAAATAAATGGGTGTTTATGTATCAATAAAAGAGAGCCCGTAACAACCTTAGAACACCTTGTGTAATAGAAATGCTTGCGGCTTCATAAAACCTACATGTCAGGCAGTGAATGAGTTGCATAACTGTCTCATGTATGGAGCGATATGTTTTTGTGCAGTGGTGTGGTGAACTTCCCCCACACAGGGACAGAGTTGGCCCATCTGTGTTGGACTGATTAAGCAATGAAGCATATGCTGAGGGTTAAGGTCAAACTTGAGCTTACTTAACCTAATGTTACTCGAGATTGAATATTAAATAGTCTGCATGATCTTAATACATGATCCTCTGACAGACTCAACTAGTTGAATACATGTAAGTCTAGTAAAACAAAAGATATAGCCAAAGATAACCAGTTTACGTCTGTTTTCAAATAACGAGTGAATTCATAGGGCACCATTACAACTTGCTACTGAAAGGCTGAAGCTGACCCACATCCATGTGCACTGTGTATTCATGTACAGGGTCAGGGCTACGTATGGCTGCTGGGTCCAGACGCTGATCTGCAGATTAGGGGGGCTGAATGTAGAAGTGGTCTTCAGGAATGAGGGCAGCTGCCTGCTGCCCAAAGGCCACACATACTGAAACCACACTGCAAAGCTGGGGTGGGGTATGACACCTGCTAAGCTGTTATCTCAAATATGTAACGAGTAAACTGTTCATATTTTATATTAAGGCAGATATGGCATGAATATTTCTGTCAGCCCTGACGACACCATCTGTTTTTGCTGATGTCAAAGTACATTATTCAGTGTTCAAGTGAAAACAGATAAGCAGGCTGCTCTGTGTTATATGTTTAGTTAGTTATATGGGTCAGTCTGCTCAGCTGCTCTAGTTCCATACTTGTGCAAATGTGGATGGCAACCACTTTGCAGTTCATAAAAGCTGACAACTGATTTTTGGCCAGGACTTTTTATGATAAGGCAGATTAAGATGTGCTCAGTCTTTGGTCCATCGCAAATCTTCTAAAAGCATTAAAGAAAAAAATTGTTACATGACCCCGTCTTGCATGGTACTTTTCATGCACGTATTACAACTCAAGGAGATTAAACATACATATACTTAAAGAGGAAAAGAAGAGCAGAAAACAACGTGAACAACTTTTAAAACAGACCAAGAAAGCTGCTAATTACAGGCTAGTAAATCTAATATTAAAAGGCGAACTGTTCCATATTTAGGCGGCATGGTGGCTAAAAGTAGTATCCTCAAAGGTTTCTGTGGCAATCTTGAGATGAGTTGTGGAGGATCTCAGGGTTTGTGCAACATCACAAAACAATGTGATATAAAAGGAGACAAGGCCATTTATTGCTTTAAAAACCATGAAAAGGATTTTTAAATAAATTCTAAAAGACACCTTTGACAGTCAGTCTAGAATGTTTTAAGAAGGAGTAATATGATCTCTCATTCTAGTTTGTGCTAAAACCCTAGCATCAACATTCTCAGTGGTCTGTAGTTTTGCGGTGGCTGCTTTTGGTAGGCCTGCATACACAGTGTTACACTTTTCAAGAATAGAAACAAAAGCATGAACAAGCTAGCTCAGGAGAGATCCCAACTTTGCTATATTGCACAGATGATAAAAGGCAGCATTAGCCATTGAGATAAAATATGTTCGAAAATTAAGATGAGAATATAAAATAACCCCAAAGTTCCCTACTTGTGGTCGTGTCTGCAAAGCAAACTTGCTGTATACCACAGTGTTGCTGTGCCCTACAGCAAATACTGGACCCAGACAGGACCCACAGCAGTGCTGAACGATAAGATAACTTTTTGCCAAAATCAGGGTAATCTTAATCAACCTACAGCTTGTGTGCACGTGTTTGTTTCATGAAATGTGCCAATTGACCTGCAGGTACTGTTTGAACAAGGTTGTGTGCATGTTTGTGCAAGGCTCACGTGAGAACACGACCAGGTGGCAGGTGACTGAAAAACGCCGCGTAACCACAAGGATTTGCTGACGCCTAGTGAGGAGTGCATTTATACGGATACACTGAATGCGATGTAATCAATCTCAACAAACACAGTGTAGTTTTGATAGAAATGGGTGAGAGGTCACCGACAGCAATGCAATAGGCTCGAACTTCAAAGGCATCAAACTTAGAAGATATCTATCTATCTATCTATCTATCTATCTATCTATCTATCTATCTATCTATCCATCTATCTATCTATCTATCAGT
>JAPZDX010000025.1:6175660-6190606 GCA_029783625.1 Naso annulatus
AAATGCCCCTGATCATGAGAAAAAGTAAGTATATGAGCTTTTTGCCATAACTTGCAACTGCATTTGTCTTACAATATTTATCAGTATTAAGGTTACTAAGTAAAGACTATATAACACGTGCTCTGATGCTGAAATGTAAGGAAAATGTAAAGACACCTACCTGCAGGTCATAGTAGAGTGATGAAATATCAGAGCTGGAGTGGTTGAAGATGTGTGTGACCCTGGTTGGGTGGTTCAGGTCAGCATAGAAGAACTGAAGGTGCTGTCCCAGGCTGTTCCTCGTGGACACTCTGCGACCCAGCCCGTCATAGTGATACACGACGCTCCACCCTCCCGGCCCTCGATTGTAAGCCCTCAGTAGTTGACCTTTGGAGTTATAGTCAAACACATCTGAGCCTCTCTGACTGAGGAAGCCGTCCTCGTCCAAGCGGTATTGGACGTCTCCCAGTCGTGTGATGCGGTCTCTGAGGTCATATCGGAGTGGCAAAATACGGGCACTGTTCCCTGGATTCAGCAGATGGAGGTTCCCATTCAAGTCGTAGCTGTAGCGCCAGGTAGACCAGTCGTTCACCTAGAGAAAACAAGAGGGTCAATCAATGTGATTTCATTACATTTTGCATGTTAGAATCATAGGTATGCCTTCACAATAAAAACAACAGAAGGTAATTTCGCTGATAGACTAGAATTTATGAGTCAGACTGGCTGTCATGTGCACTTCAGGTTCTGAAGATCCACATTACACCAACTCTCAACCCAGAATATTCACCTTGACGCCACTGAGCTGCCCGTCTCCGTCATAGTCGTAGCGGTACTGAGTGGTGTTGGCGTAGGGCCCGATTTTGAGCTCTCTCTTCACCACCCGTCCCATGCTGTCGTACTGCACTGTCATCCAGTACATAAGTGAACGGAAGATCTCATACTGGACCTCCTTGATGCGACCGTGGGTGTCAAAATGCTTGCTCAGCGTCATAACGGCTGTGGTGATGATCTGATTGATGTCGTAGTAAATTACCCCAAACTTTCCAAAGTGCTCCACCTGTAGGAAGGACAGAAGTGAGTCATCTGGCAGCTTATGAGGGTACATTCACAGGCAAAGTTATGCTCTTCTGAACTGCACTAAAAAGGATTAAAAGACACAGAGGACTGGAACAAAATGTTTGCACCTTTCCAGAGATCTCGTCGTAACGGTAGAGGTCAACAGGCAGCGGTGTCTCACTGATTACAGGCTTCATGCTGGCAATACGGAAGCTGTTGTCATGATAGGTGTAGTCAAACCTCGCGTTGACCATTCCCTCCTCGCTGAAGCGGTAGATCTACTTGTCGATAAGCGGGCCCATTTTGCGGTAGCGAATGGTGCAAGAGAAGCCCCCGCTCTGCAGGTTGACCATCTTCAGCACACCAGCTGTCTCGTCGTAACCGAAAGTGACGGCAGTGCTGTCGTACACAATCTCTGACAGCTTCGCCAGCTTGCCGTACTTGTAGAGGACACGGCGCCCCGTGCCCAGGTAATGCGTGGCCTGGGGTCTGCCATCCTCGCAAAAGTCGTGGATGATGGAGGCGTTGCTCTCTGGGGGGTTGTAGGTGTTGCGGATGTAGCCGACTGACACGTGTGTGAACATGGTGTGGCGGGCGACACTGGGCATGGTGACAGCTGTGACCCGACCTGAGGTGTCAAACTCAAAGACGTACTGTCTCTGACTCTGCAGGAGCAGCACCATGGACTAGAAGCAGAGAGGGAGGCCAAATACGGATTAATATAATAGCATTATCAATGGATGACTTGCCTCCTGTGAAATAACACCAGGAGTAATTTACTCTCAACCGACAAATTTGAATCTTCATAACCATGAAAATGATGTATTATTTCACTCAATTCTGCAATCCAAATGACTATTCATTCGTGCGATTGCTTACCTTGCTAAAACTCTATACCAAGATGACAATGTCAAAGATAAATGTACTTACTTTGTCAAGGTAGCTGTATCTCCACACCTTCCCGTCCACAAAAGATCGAGACAGGATACGTCCCTGAGGGTCAAACTCGGTCCTCTCACTCATGCTCCCCCTCTGCAGCCCGACAAGCTGTCCAGTGGTGGAATATGACACATTGACCACTGCCAGGCTGCTGCTGGGCAGCCACATAGCTGGGCGGCCCTGGGCGTCGTACATGATGCGCAGAGTGAACTTTCTGTGGTCGTCGTAAATCTTCTCAGTGCGTGTGTTGCGGTCGAAGTCGATGGAGAGAAGATTGCGGCCATGAGCCTAAGTAAAAATGAAAAGAATGCAGATGTGAAAATTTGGAAATGCTGACAACTTCAATACAACTTTTAAACACACAAATCATCAGACAGGTCTACTCACTCTTAGCTTCCGCCCAAACACAGTGACCTTGCCCTTGGTCTGCTCCTTGCGCAGACGCCATTCAATGGAGTTGAGGCCATTGTCAGTGGGCAGGGTGATGTTCCTGCGGCCAATCGTAGGGCTGACAGAGCCTGCCAGGATGTGGGGCTCTGTGTGAAAGCTGATGCCCATGCCATTGGCATACATCACTCTCAGGGTCCCATTGTTGCACAGCTGGTAGCTGTTTCTCACCTGGTCTGTATGGGGAGACAAACAGATGTAGGGGAGGCAATGAAAACAGGCCTTTGCATTCAAATTCTGGTTACCTTATAAGGCGTGTCAGACCACAACGTCACCTGAAGTATTTGAATGGGGTCAGACACCGTGGATAAAAAAAGTGCTGTCTAAGGGTTCCTTTAATCTTGAGAAAGAAACTGAGTATTATTAACAAGCTTTCTTTTGTTAGGAAAGAATCCTCACTGAGTTCACTGACCATGGGCACTTCTCATTTCTCTATTTTGCACCTCCTGGTCTCCTCTTTCTTCCTGTCCGTGTCATGTGTCCTCTGTTCACATGTAAGGTAGGAAGGACTAAATTGTGAGAGGAATTGTGTGCCAGGAAAGGAAGTGAGGATGTACAAAATAAAAATGAGAGGAGAGGCTGAAGGTTTGATAAGGACGAATGGACTGTGGGTGACAGGCACATGCGTGTGGAATAACAAGGGTGCATCACGTGTGTTGCTGCGGCTATGAAAACACTATAGAAGCTGGTAAAAAGCTCACAACTCACAATTTTAACTCAATTATATTTCAAAACATAGAAACATTTTTTTTTCTTTTAGACAGATCAAATCATTTGTCATAATTGAAGTTCGTTCAAAACTCATTGCATTTTACATTGGGGGCTGAGGAAGAAAACAAACCTTGACACAAGCTACTCACAGCTACAATACCGTTCGCTATTGTTCATTACAAAAACACTGCTGTCTTTTTTAATTTGCCCCTCTGCCTGAAAAATTAAATTTACCAGAAAAGGAAAGTCCAATCAAAAGCCCAGAGCCTCATGTCAGTGGGAACCAGATCATGTCCATCAAATATTTATGGACCTGAGAATATTTAGAATCAAAACGTCAGGCAAAAGCGACATGCCTCCACAATCTCGCCGTATCTACAGACTCTCAAACACAAGAATGGAAACAGATAAACCCGTGCCTAATGCTCAGGCTAATTTTTTCTTCAGATGTCTGGAAACAGGCGTCCTGATCGCGACGATGTGATTTGAAAGTAAGATAAAATTATTTTTCGGCTGAGAAATATCCGGCAGACGCGGAGTAGGGGGAGCTCTTTTATTTCATTTACAAAAGGTGAGGGGATCGGACGGTGTCTCCCTTTGAAGCCCCGCCATAAATGACAGTAATCCATAAGGCCAATTTGTAATAAAGCTCCGGGCACATTTTAACAATGCCTCAAACAGACAAGTGAAGCTTTTTCCATTGACTTGGCAGCAACAGCCTTTAGATAAATCTTCTCTGTGCGCTCTGTCTGAACAACCTCGTAATAAAACTGAAGCGAGGGAGAGGGGTAAGAGAGGGAGGAATGAGAGCTTGAGGGCCAAGGAGAATTCACTGTGCAGGAGTTAATGAAGAGAGCGAGAAAGAGTGGAAAGAGAGGGAGATGGTTAAGTGAGTATGTCAGCAGAGAGCCGTGCTGAAACCCACACAGCGCAGTGGAAACCTTAAATGACTTACAGCTCTGTGAACAACTCTCCCCTTTTTCTCCCGCAACGTAGGTGGGAGGCACACCGAATACATCTATACCTTACTCTCTCTGAGACCTTCAGACTTATATAGTCCACACTCTGCATTCGTATTTGTGTCACTCGACTTGCACTGGTCAAGGGAAGGGAGACAATTACTCTCCATCTTCTTTCTCCTTTCTAAACACACCAAATACGCTCAGGGATCATGGGAACTGGCTGAGAGTCACATTTGTATGTCAGAGCTCGCGCGCGCGTGTGTGTGTGTGTGTGTGTGTGAAGAGAAAGCTCGAGGGATGAGGAGGATTCACTCTACATGAGTTAATGAATTTTGCTGTGATGATATTCAAAAGCAGGATGATCCCAGCTGGGATTAACAGCTATATATTGGTAATTTTACTCCGTGAGAGGGAGTGAGAGGGGACTGGAGGTGGGTAGGGAAGAAAAAATAATCTCCTGGAGCACGCACATAACTGAGTGAAAATTACAAGACTTTCAATTAGAGGCAGCAGGCCGGCGCATATTCACAGCCACAGAGGAGACTGTGTTTTTGAACACCAAGACTAAGTAGTTCTAAAGTGTGCGCGCATCTCGTCAAAGCGTTGACAACATAGGAAATGATCCACTGCATAAATCTATATCACTTCAAATAACTACCGAATAATATATTTCATGCTGAAACTTTTTACTGCCTTATGTGGACAGTTTGAGCGCAGCATTTGTCAACCTTCGTGCCCCAACCTTCCTGCAATTTCTCGAGCATTTAAAAATTCATGACCAGCTCATTTCCCACTGCATGTCCTGCACATGCTGAGTGTGTCTCTACCTTGCACCACAGTGTACGAGGCTTCCACAGAGGACAGGTTGGTGATGACAGTGACGTCGTCGTCTCTGCTGGAACTCTCAATGTCGATGTTGATGGACCGTTCAATCTCGCGGTGGAGGCTCGTCACCATGCCTGTGGGGTAGGTCACGTTGGTCAGGCGACCCTCGCTGTCGTACCTGGGAGAAGGGAGATTGCAATGAGGGTGAGCGGCAAGAGAAGGATATGTGTAAAACATACATAAGGTAACACACGCATGTGCACATGCTGAGACACACATATACACAAAAACACTGTCAGAGAGGAACATAACAGGATATCTGTCAGGAATTGGCTGTAGTTACAAATGCTAACACTGGGGGGCAGCAGCACTCTGTTAGAGGTGTCAGATGAATCATTTGGAATGAATTGAACATGATGATCATAAAACGTGTGAAACACACATTCAGACACTTTCCCACCAGTGCAAACACTCACTGGTAAAATGTGGTCCATCCCGTCTCATCAGCTTTGGTAGCCAGGAGGCCCGTGTTGCCACTGTATCCCATCAGAGCCACCTCCTGGCCCAGGGCCGACACGCTGCGCAGCCCCCCTGTGGGGTCTAGTCCCAGAGTCACCACTTGATTCTCCGGCAGCAGCACCAGTCTGAGCAGGCCAGCTCCTCCTCCCTGACCCAGTCCGTCCCTTCTCACCTTCACTGTGTTGTTGCAGTTATCCACCAGCATGGCCAGCTCTCCGTCAGGACCGTAGGTGAAGTTGTAAAGCGGCTCCCCTGTCACCAGGCTAATCGTCTGAATGTGAAGCCCCTCCCCATTGAAGACGTATAGCTCCTGTTCCCTCGGCGATGCCACCTCGTACTGCGCAGATCCTCCGTACCCCACGCTCGAGACGGCAGGGCCCGGCCGGTTGGCTCGCACTGCTCTGATGCGAATGTTGTTAAGGTCTGCGATGAACAGTGTCCCATCGGGGGACACAGCCAAGGAGGTGGGGGAGTTCAAACCGGCGTCAGGGGCGTAGCCATCATCACCGTAGAAGCAGTTGCAGTTGACGTCGTTCTTGCAGTCGCACTCAGAGGGAGTACCAGCCAGCAGAGAGATTTCTCCGTTAGTGCTCACCTGTGAAACATGTACAGACAAAAAAAAGAAGAAACAGAGAGCCATTTAATGATGAGATTGTAATAGAAGTCAGCTCTCAATTAAAGAAAATGTATCACCAGGAGCAAAATTCATTTTTGACTTAATAAAACAGAGCTGTGGAAGGAAATGTAAAAGTGCCTGAACTGAATGTAGTTATCTGGGGATCTGAAACACTCAAATATCTCACAAAAAAAAACAAAAAACAAACAAACAAAAAAAAACACCCACACAGCCTTCGCCAGCTGTGCTGTCAGTTCTGCTCGCCAACAAAATAACTTTGGACTAACAAATTCATTTTAAAACAACCAGACAGCCAAACAAGTGTGGACAGCGCTTCTCCATCTCATACCTGTCTCACTCGATTGATCTTTTTCTCATCTGTCTCGGCGATGTAGAGGATGCCGGTGTGGGACAAGGCAATGGCTGTGGCGCTCTCCAGGGCTGCATGTATAGCCAGCTTACTCAGGCTGTAGTCGATACCTGGCACTTGGCAATGCATGGGCCGACCGGCTATGATGCTCACCTGTGTGGAACAACAGAGAAAGTCGCATGAGATGTTGGCAGCGCTTTGCTACTGAAATACTTTTAAAACTTCCCATAATGAAGCAAAATTCCAGAGAGCAGAATATTCCAGAGATAATTAATCAGTAATGGTGCCACAGCTGTAAAACTTAAAAGACCACGGTGGAAGTTGAACTTTTACTTCTAAATTGGCTTGAGAAAGACTAATTGGGACTAAATCCTGTCAAAGTCCTATGGTGAGTGTCCACCCTTAGGAGTTTTGCAGTGGTGATGCAGCCTTGTGGTACAGACCTGGTGGTTCTCAGTGATGCGTAGGATGACATTGTTTTCCAGGACGTAGAGAGAGTTGTCCATTGGGTTCACTGCTAAGTCTGTGGGCCACTCGAGGCGTACCTGGTAGGCAGAAACAAAAGCTATAAATGAGACAATATGCACGCTGAGGGGAGAGTTTTGAAGGGATGCCAAGGTTCATGCCAGTCTCTTCTCCATTTTTTAAGTGACTGCAGTCCTTACTCTCTTTTGATCCATTCATTTACCCATGAACTCTTTAATCCCTCTCTAAATCAGTCTCTCCCTGACCTCCTGGAACGTGTCCACGTGTTCGTCATAGCTCAGCACTCAACTGGGCTGTTAGATTGTCATCTATCACACCATCACCTATCGTCTCTCCCGCTCTTCCTCCTAACCGTCGTACCTGGCTGACGTCCATGCTGGAGTCACAGCTCAGTGGCCGTACGGCAGTCAGATCGTTGGCCCCCAGCAGGGTGGAGATGATGCCGTTCTGGTCCACCTTACGGATCATGGTGGCGTCCACAAAGTACATCAGCCCATTTTTATCTACTGCGATACCTGTCAAAAGAGGAGATGCGCACCATGAGTGACGACTCATAACTCAAACGCTGTGGGCAACCCACAGACATTTTAAGTCAATTAAACTTCACTCTATCCACCGGCTGAAAACGGATAGCAGCCCTGACAGCTGAATTGCTCAATGCTTCATCGAATGAGAAGGAACAAAGTGATGGAGCGGGTATTGAACTGTTGGAGAAGTGTTAGTTTTTGGATGAGTCATCGGGATGCTGAGCTGTGCTCATGCTCCTCCAAGAGGGCGACTGTGGACTGCAAGTAGATGCTTTTGAAAGACAAGTTATCATTTGCACTCTATTTTCTTCCTTAGTTCATTCCTAGTTATAATTAGTGTTTTTGTCCCTCCTCATCATTCTACATTTTTTCTTTATTTGTTTCTTCCTTTTTCTTTTGTGGTGCATAGCAGTGATGATGTGTCAGCCTTGTCATTCTTAACAGGCAGCAGGCATTCAGACAGGTGTGTTTGTTCGAGGCAACTGTGCCCCAAAATAACTTCTAGACGCACCGAGACACTCAACAACAGATGGAGGATACAGCGAAGGGCACAGAGCAAATGAGAGAGACAAAGTGAAAGAGAGAGGCAGCAGAAGAAGAAACAGGCAGAGAGAGAGGGTGAGCTGATGCACACGGGCTGACTCCACCTGTGACGGTAAAAGAAGGAATCAGCAGCTTATTGTCTCCCGTCTTCTCTCACATACACTCACAAATACTGTATATGTACTAACATCTGCATTCCCACGGTACACACACTTGTGTCACTGACAGGAAGTGTGACAGTGTGACATCCTTGACAGTTTGGTGTCACAATGTTCTACGATCCAACGATCCACAAAAATAATTCCATTAATAAGTTTACCATTAACCTGGTTTATAACCTCCTTCTGTCTCTTGTCCTGCTTTAGTTGAGTCACAAGACAGATGCATTTTGGAGAAAACTCAGATCGAGAGAAATTTAAGGTGCCCTTCAATTCACATTTTTTTGTGCAATGAACCACACATCATGATCTTAGCAAAGAAAATTAGGCAGTTTTTTTAATTGTTATTTTCATTGATAGCTTAAACATTAAAATCTAAGGAATTAATTTCAATCCAGTAAATTATGATTTTTCTAATAATGGTTGTGTAATCATCACTAGAGAGGTTATTGGTCCTTCTGATTTTACTCTGCGTCCTGGAGCTGTGACTATAATTAGTTTAATTAAAATAAAATCAACTGTCACTATTTCCCACAGCCCAAGGTGACATCTTTTAATGTTTTGTTCCAACCAATCAACAGTACAAAGATATTCAATTTATAAAGATATTAAAGAAGTTCAGCACACCCTCATGCTCCAGAGGCAGGAAACTGACAGGCATGTTTATTTAGCTATTAAAATAGTTGTCTTTTTTTTCGGCAGCTCACCTTTGGGGCTCATAAGTGTAGCTTCAGTGGCCTTGCCGCCGTCACCGCAGCGTTCATCAAAGGGCAGGCACTGCTCCCCCGTCCCCGCCACCACCTCTGCGTTGTCCGAAAGCAGACGGCCTCCCGTTAATGAGCGAACTCGGTAAATTCTGCGGGAGTTGGTGTCTGAGATGAATAGAGCCCCAGATACCGGATCCACTGCCAGAAAGTACTTATGAGTGGGGTTATTACTGCAGTGACAGGGAGCAAAAAACAAAAAACGGTGATTATTATTTTGTCAGCAAAATGCTTGATTTTTCATTTTAACTGAAGGCTGTTTCTTGGACTTCTTGGACTGTTGTTGCTAAAATGCGAACTAGAAACTTTTAATTTATCATCAAAAGGATCTTACCTGTGTCTGAAATCTTTGTTCCTTTAAGGGAGAAGACGGGATAAAAGCACAACAAAACAAATGTTAATTTACACTGTGGAGAGAAACCTACAGAGAGCAACACAAAGCTTGCTGTGGTGTGAACAGCAACATTTAACGACGGGTAAAAACACCCTGGAGAATTGGTATCTGCTTTAGTGCCATGTATATTCCTACTTCAGTCTCCTTCAGTCTCTTCAGTCCCCAGTCTCTCACCTTACTTTTTAAATTTCAAGGGAGGATGCAATCCTTAATGTTCTGAAATGTACTGAAAATACAAAGCCTTTCTCTTTCTTATTCTCTTTTTTTTTTCCAAATCCCAATCTACTTTCTAATCTAATGGATTATTCTCATACTTTCTTTGAATTGACTGTTGGTTTCGTGTTTTACCTTAATTCCAGGATTCCAGTTGTGTTCATAGATGGGTAAACCCTGCGTACAAAGTTGAGGTCCCCGACATACAGACTTCCATCGATGCCCATCGCTAAGGCAACCGGTGCCAGCAGCTTGTTGCCGTCTGCCAGGCCGTTGCAGCTTGGGCAGGAGATACTGCGCCTGCGGCCGTTTCCCATGATGCTAGTGATCACTGGGGGCTGCTCCGTCACAAAGATGTTCTCTCCGCTTCCCTTGTGAAGGATGCCTGGACAGGAGAGAGGTTGAAGAGAAAACTTACATTTGGGATCATTATTTCAGTTAAAGGAACTTTGATAAAATTCAGATTTGAAAAGGAAGCAGGTAGAAACTAAAACTATTTTTTTAGCTACATTAGCTGCGTGGTTCGAGACAAGACTTAAACATTTAAACAACGATTTGATGGATTTCCATGGTTGTACAGATATTCATGGCGCCCAGAGGATAAAATTTGCTGTCTTTGGTGATCCCCTGAATTTTTATTTGTCTGGACTTGATAAATATTAGATCAATTACCATGATGTTTTTGTCACATAAATTAATGTGCCAATGCCAATGAATTGTAATAACTTTGGTTAACCCTTGACGCTTCATCAATTCTGTCATCTGTTCAAAATTTGAATTTGTACAATACTAACGGAACAACTTACTTTTATTTGCTGAATATTGTCGTTTACTTTGTAGACACCTGCTAACATGCTAACTAAAACGGTTAAACTGGTAAACATTACATTCGCTAAAGATAAGCTTGTTAGCACTGTCGGCGCGAACATGTTAGCATGCTGGCATATAGATGCTAGTGTGGCTGTAGCTCGGTGATTTTCAAAGCTCCATTTCAAATAATTGAATGAATATGAGGGAAAATGTAAAAAAAAAAATATTATGTGAATGAGCATAAAACATATTTTGGGATAGAATATATATTTAAAACTTCAAAACTCAACTGTCTTTAACTTTGTATGGTTTGAGCTTTTCACAGAGCTTCAGCTTCTCCTGAACTTTAGCTAGCTAGCTAGCATGCTAGAATATAACCACCTGGTGCTAACTCACATACTGGCTCCTTAAAAAAAACAAAAAACAAAAACAAAGAAAAAACAAAGACAGAAAAGAAAAGACCTGATGAGCAACAGTCCATCCAAACAAAATTCAGGCACTCACATAAAAATCTCAAGAACTCCTTGCCAAGTGAAACTCACAAGTACAACAGAGCAAACATAAAGTATCCATTCAATTATTCATTTCATTTACCACAGCTAACTGTCTTTGTGCTGTTAGTGGATTTGAGGGTTGCTAATAAGTAAAATGCAGAGGGATTTACTCAAAGCTGTTCACTGTGGGTGTGTTCCATTTATCAGTGTAGTTGACAAGGAGCTATTAGTTGCATTTTATTATTTTTGCATAGTATTAATTTTTTTGATAGCAAAAGTTAAACAGTGAATCCTTGCACTGTCCTCAGGAAAACGTGACTGCACAGAAAGCCAACATCAGGCGATGAGTAAAGAGAGGCGCTTCAAAAAAAAAAAAAACACCTCAATACACCACTGCTTCTCCAGTTGTGTCCATTCCATTAGCACATTGATTGTCACAGCGGGTGTGCATCAGTGCATCAGCCCATTTATATTTCCATGTTTTTTACTGCACAGAGTGTAGATAATGGTATAGTAGATGATGCAACAAGAGTGACTCCCCCTCACCCACTGAATCAGTTCCTGGAAAATGTACGTATGCCTCCTATGCTCGGACCCCCTGCCTCTGTTCTAGTAGCTGCTGCTGATTGGTCGGTGTGCATTGTTCTCCTCAGTAGGAATGGCGTGAGTGTATGAGGGAGTCAAACTAGGTGAGACAACACAAGCACTTCCTGTGAAAATCCACACTGACAGGTAAAAAGAGGCGCCTGGCAGCTCCACGCAAACTGCAGGAAGCACAGTGTGGTTTACATCCTCCTCAAGACAATAGCAGGTTTAGTGAGATATACAGTGTGCAAACCCGCTGCACATTGGGAACTGGCTAAATATAATCTAGATGATAAAAGGGAAAAATCTGTGCTTGTTTGTGATGGAATATAAGGGCGTGTGTTTACATACCACTGCGTGTGTTTAGTATATGATGCTTGTTGAGGGACCAGCCACCCAGACTGGTGGGATCCAGTTCGTAGCCCTGCAGTATGGCTGTTCTCTTCTCCCAGAGGATGAGACTGGCACAGGACTCATACTCATAGCCCACTGACACTATATACAGGAGAAGGTTGAGGAATAAAGAGAGAAAGAGGTGGGAGACAAAAAGAAACGTGAGATGAGAATACAAAAACATGAAAGAAGCAACAGAGTAAAGAAAGAGGCGCTGCAAAACTTCATCAGAGCATAACCTCGAAACTTCATTTAATTTGTGAAACGTGTGATACACAGAGAAGCTAGTTAGCACCTGTACCAAAATCTGCTCTCGCACCTAACTAACACTCTCACACGCTGCTAAATCAATTAAAAACCTTGTTAATTGGACAGATTGCCCAGAGGACCTTTAAACCTTCAGGCCGCGAGGGTTGCCACGGTGAAAACTCTGCTGGTGGAAGCATTACGCCCCAATCAAGCACATGTACTGACAGAGTTTTTGGTGATTAGGCTGGTTGTTCTAATGAAGAAAAGGAAGGGAAATTTGTTGATGAGGCAGATATGAGAGTGTTTGCCTGCATGCTACGTATATTCTGTATGTGTCGATGCATGTGTGCGCTGTTGCGAATCTTTGTGTTAAAAGGAAAAGTGTTTTGACACGTCAACTCCCACTTGAGTCACAGCGAGAGTGCTGTTGCCGGCACCTTTTCAGCTTTATTGCGAGATATAATGCAGAATACCTGCATCTGCGGCAACCTTTACCATAACGTAACCTAATTTTATACTGTGTGTATGCTCTATATTCTTTGAGCAATGTAAAATTACAGTCACTTTAGGGAGCTGTGGGATCGTTCAGTGGATGTTTTTTCCCAAACAGCATGTCCCTCATGATTTCAGTCCACACTGAAGCCCCAGATGTCCACTGCATCTGTGGCCTGACAGCAGTGTTTGCCTGACAGCATCTGTGAGTGACTGTGACAGCAGAATGTAATAGCACTGAGGCTCCCCTGGACTCCTGTTGCTGCTCCAGTGGCTAACTGCTAACTCACCCTGATGGCTAATAACCCTTCACCACAGTTACGGTTGGCTGACTGAACCACACGCGGCTTCAATGAAAAATAGACACATGAAAAAAAAAGCACTTAACTGTGGCTATGCTGCGTAGTGAATGGAGGATGGGTTTCTGCTGTATTATCTCTCCTTCAGGCTCCCTAATTAGCACTCTCTCTCTCTCTCTCTTTCTCTCTCTCTGTCATAGCCAGTGCTTCCTTTCTGGTAAAGTTTCTAATCCCCCGGAAAAGAAAATCCTAACCTCCAACACAGTTTCTCTTCCATCAATCCCTTTTACTTACCAACAGCTTCGGAAAGCCCGTAGACCCTCTGCCCATATGCGTCTGTCTTATCCCAGATGTAGGTGTATGCCAAGTTGGGTGAGGCATGGAACCACTTTTGGAAGAGGTGGCCCTCTACAGCTACCATGAGGTGAACCTTGAGCAGGCCCATGGACACCACGGCTGGAGTCATGGTCACCTTGAGCAAGGAGCGGTAACCCTGCGTCCTGGAGCTTAGGTAGCACAGCTTTAGACTTGTGCCAGGCACCTCGATCTGCTCATGCAGCACCTGGAAGACAAAGAGAGGAGATGACAGGGGAGAGGGATTAGAGGGGATTAGAGAGAGAGGGAGTAATGGGGGTCACGCTTCCACTGACGGCTGAAGGACAAAAAAGGGAGTAAAACAAAGGAAGAAATAAAGAAAGTGGGAACAAATGGGGTAAAAAAGCTAAGGAAGCGAAAGGAGAAAGAGAGCTTTAAGAGACAGGGCATACAGCAGAGTGGCAAGAGAGCGAAGGAACCAGAAGGGAGATTAGCCGGCTGCCAGAGGTCAGTGGTACTGCACCTGAGTCTCCGGTATGATGGGTTTCTCCCCTGGCTTGGAGCTGAAGAAGGAGGAGAGAGGGGATGCAATCACAACAGGGTCAGGCCTGACGAAGCCGCTCAGGTCACAGCCCGGGATCGTGTTCTCTTCTGTCTTAAGCACCAGAGTGTCCATAGCATAAAACTGGCTCCAGGGCAGCCACACGGTGCGCTCCTGGCTCAGGAAGGGGGCGCGCTCGAACCGCAGAGTCAGTGATGCCCCACCATTAGCTATCAGGTCAAACCTGGAGAGGTTTGCAAGAACAGGATGGGAATGAGGTACAGATGGGGAGTGCTGTGGTGGTTGGTTACTTGGACTCATACACTTTCAGTGTTAATATTTACTCCACGGCTTTAGGAATAACTTTTGAACAACACCTGGAATAGGATTTTAAATTTATTTCATCATAGATAGTGCAACAAACTTTGACGACTGTGTAGACCAAATGAAGGTCTGATATATATGTAAAAAAGACAACGTTGTTGGTGTTAGTGTGGAGGTGATTTTAATGGTATTCAGTCATATATACGTTTTTTCAGGGGAAAATGGCCAGAACTTTGTAAGTGTTTTAACTGCTGTAGCCAAGAGCCTCTAACTCTGAAAGAAAAACATATCAACACTTAACAAGGTCAGACAGGGACATCAGAACATTTCATTTAAGTCGGCGGAACAGCCCCTGAAATACAAGGTCAATTAAATGTTAGAACAAGTTCAGATGTTTCAGCCTCAGCTTGGCCTAACTGGGAGAAAACGTTGTAAAGAAAACATTGGTAAGAGGGGGAGAAGAGTGCTTAAAGAACCTGAGACAAGAAACACTGAAACTGCACATTTAATGAGTGGAGGTCAGTCCAAAGAACCAGTGAATCAAATTTTGAAATAACATGTTACGGATGTCAGCCAGACTTAAATTCAATGGAACTTGTACAGGGTGAAATTGGACCAAAAAGTCAAATTAAAGCAGCCTAAAACTCTCCAGGGAGCTGGAATTCCTGTAGAAGAAATAGAAAAATATGTCAGGTGAGTTCACCAGATATGTTCAAAAAATGGCTATTAAAGCAAAGGATTATGTTTCTTTACTTCACAGTTTCAAAGTTGTTTTGTTCTAAAGTTTTTTTTTGATGAACCTTATTTATTTTACACGTTGTAACAGGCTTATTTTGAGAGAAACATCTACTGTTGTTAAAATATAGATATAAACATTATTGGTACCACTTTACATTAAGTCTACCCTTACAAAGGGTTATAAATGGTTAATAAAT
>JAPZDX010000025.1:6196674-6208241 GCA_029783625.1 Naso annulatus
GGAGGCAAAGACAGGGTTGACTGATAAAACAATACGTGCATGCTCGCAAAGGCACTCACACTCACACACGCACACACACACTCACACACACACACACACACACACACACACACAGCACGACGCACCCTCGAGATATGACCTGACACTCGGCAGTGTAGTAGTTTAGTGTAGTAGTCGTGTGCCGGCAGAATGAGGAAGGACAAAATAACCCAGTGAGTGATTATGAATATGAAACGCTGTTCATTGAGTCCTGCTCAGTAGATTAATGAACATATTTCACTCAAGTTGCTCTGTAGGATTTTGCCCTCTAACAAATCGCCGCATCAATAAAGCCATGCATTATGAATACAAATAGTGCAATCTAAACCGTGGCAGCAGCTAAATTAACAGGCATTTCTGCCCGATTGGCATTTTATCACATGTCTCAAACACCAAGCGATGCAGGAAAGTCAACAAAGGACTTTGAGAAAAACAGTGTGCCATCTTATTTGAACTCCCAAGAAGAGGGCGGAGCCAGGAACAGGGGAAGGATGTGTGTGCCTCTGTGTGTGTGTGCCTGTGTGTGTGTGTGTGTGTGTTTTGGCGGTGTTGGAGCTTAACCACGTTTTTCAGCTCAACAAGAGAAATCAAATCAAAGGTTTTTATCTTTAATTATTACCATTTTCTGCATCAGGGGACTGCTCATGATGCTGTATTAACAGTCAAGCTGGAATAGATTGTCCCCAAGTATTGAGCTCAGGGAACAAAGGCAGTTAGCAGTGATTGCCTGTTAAATGGAGTTGCCATTTAAAGCAGCCAAATACTTATGAAGCACCCGGACAGGACAATCCATAGTGGGCATTGATCGGCTTGCCTGGGCAGGCCGACACGAGGCTCCTCTCTTTAATGCCAGGACTCAGTCGATACCCAACCCCCCATACTAACTAGAATAAAGTGGGATTTCAGAAACTATTAAGTCTACCCTCCCCACTAATGTACTTGGACTCTGATGAAATCCCCTTAAAAAGGAGACGAAATTGCCTTGGGTTATGGGTCAGCACACACACCATTGTGTGGTGTGTGTGTGTGTGCGTGTGTGGTTGTCGGGGTATATGACTGGATAAAGAAAGATATGGTGTAAAACTCTGAGGAGGAAGTGAGAAAGAGAGTGAGAGACAGAAAGAGATAGAGACGGACGAGAACAAAGTGCTTAAAAGAAACCGAGACTTTGTGCTGAAAAAGTTCCACCATTCTCTCCATTCAGCCTGTTTCCAGCTTCGTCTCCTCTAAAGGTCATAAAGGAAAGGTCACAGGCATAAATCTAACACCGCTGCTCATAGATGGACCAGATGCGGTAACCCTGCACTTTCTCAGAAAAAAAACCTCCACTCATACACTTCTCTTTTTCTTCATAAGCTACCTTAGAAATTACATTGATTGCTTTCCCCCTCATGTTCTTTGACCTGTCTCTACTTCCCTTTGGGTCCATCTGTTCTTCTTTACTCTCCCTCTTTAACCCTGCAATTTACCTTTTTCTTCAGGCTGGCTCTTCATAAAACAATGAGAGCTTTTTCATTACGCATAGAGGGTGAGAGGACACTCTCAATGGTGCTCCAGGGACCTGTACTGCCAGGCAATCTGTGCCGCTTCGACAGAGGTTCAGTTGCGGGGCTACCTATTACGCATTCTTGCCGTGCGTGTGTTACAACTCACCCCAGACCTGCACACTTTTACTGTTTGAGTCGATGTCTTAACCTTAACCGTTACTATGATTCTGTTTATCTTTGTGTAATCTGACTAAAACGTGTTTTTTTTTTTTTTGTTTTTTTTTCTTAGGGAGGGAATGGGTTTGATGAAAAGATAGACAATCTGGAATTAACACTGTATACTCGCTGAGTCACACACGCACAATCGAACACACACATGCGCGCAAAATAAGTTTATTAGCCACCCTACCATGGCATCGACTGTTGCCACAAATACCCAAAACGTAAACACACACACACTCAACAGCTCTGTGTTTTTTGACACCACATTAAGGCCTCGCATCAGTGGCCTATGAAATTCACCAATTACCTCAAAAGTTCTTTACGGCTTTCATCATTTTCTCCTCGTGTGAAGCAGCTGTGTTTACGCAATACATGACTAGAATGCCTGAGCGGAGTTATGTGTTTGTGTTTCCACCTTAGGAAATATGGAGAGAAGGACACACTCACGCGCATGCACATCCACACGTTCACAGCACAGCCCCTCAACACTGCTTATACCACACTAGGCTCTACGGTACCCCACAACACATCTAGGCTCAATGACAGCTAGCCCCTGCTATAGTGCACTGATTAAAAATGTGAGTGCACTACATGCAGGGAGTCATCATTGAGGCTGGCACCCTAATCTACGGACAGATAGCACCACAGAGTCTACAGAGCCAAGCCAGGCCAAAACCCACAAATGCAGCAGCTAGCTTCTACCACCACAGGGTAAGAAACAAAACACCAGAGTCAGATACGGTACCTGCTTTGTCAACCATGCTCCCATGGTCTGCAGTGGGAGAAAACGTGCAAAAGGTAAGAGATGGGGAGAGTTTTTTCTTTTCTTTTTTTTTTTTTTTAATTAATGCAAGCAACATCATGCAGAGCTGAAATGAAGAACAGGCAAGCTGAGATAAGCTAACACTGAGAGTGTCTGGTGCTAGTGAAGTGTGCTTTGCGCCAAGCTGAGGCCTGACAACTCTTTCATCTTGGGCAGATGCTGCAGTCAAAGCTGCCCTACTTTCCGATGGGGGGAAATGGGGAGATCATAAACTGTTATTCCCCTGTGCGTATATGTGTTGGCGTGCATGCGTGTGTGCGCACTGCTCTGTGTGCGTTTTGGTGTTTGTTTTGCATGTGTGTGTGTATCAAATTGCAATCACAGTGCTTTTTGTGACAGGGAAATGAGACTTTGTGTCTCAAAGCACTGTGGGTGAATCAAAGGGATCTGGCACTCATCCATCCAAAGTGACAGTGATGTCACTGTGAGACAGTGATTGACTGACACAAAGAGTCACGCTCACACACACTGGCACAACTGTGTGCATGCACACACGCACACAAACAACGTGAGAGAGATATTTTTTTGATCACGGTGAGGTGAAGAGTTTTACCTTTCATCACAGAACTTTGGTGTTTCAAAGACCATAGACACTAAGACTCCTGGGGTCTGCAGTTGAGAGGCAGCCTAAAAACAGTTAAATCATGTTCTTTTGTAACCCTCCCTTTCCCACTTTTAAGAAGTTTGCTCCCCTCCTCTCACTTCGCCCACCTCCTACATCAGCTCCCCTTCTTCAAATTCCCCAAGGTCTCCTTTTTGCCTTCACTTCTACTTTCCAAATTCCTTTAACAAAGTGGAAAGGAGCTGCCACTTAAGACTGACTGGGTGCTGGTGTTTCTGTGCACACCCACGTGTTGACACGCAGACACACATCAAACACACACCTCCACACGACCACACAAACACACGGAGGTGCTTACCGATGGTGCAGTGCTCCCCGTTCCAGCCCTGGTGACACTGGCACTTCCCGTCCTTGCAGGTTCCGTGTTTTATGCAGAGTGGGTTGCACACACGCTGGTCACAGCCTGCACCGGTCCAGCCCTCCTCGCAGCGACATGCCCCGCCCATACACACGCCATGGGTCCCGCAGTCAACTGAGCACACCTCTGAGGAAGGCAAGAAAGATTTGGGCGACAAACATTATTTCTGGACTCAAAGTGGGAGGTTTTTTTTTCGTCCCTTTGTCATTTGTGCACTCTGACACAACAGAAATGTTATCCAGTCAGCTGTGTCTGGTGACTTGCAGGTGAAAGGATGTCTTGATGAGTTTCTTTAGATGTCCTAGTTAGATTTATCTGTTGTTTAAAAGCATCTAAATGGCTGTATTTAACCCTACCTTCATGTTGAGATATAACCATTTAAAGGCCACTGAAACAATGGTAACACAACCAGGATACCCTAAAACCTTCACTCATAAACCCCAAGTTAAAAATACCCCCCCTGAAATTTAAAAAATCAGCACTTTGTTTGACTTCATCAACTGTGACAGTAAATAACAATGTCAAATCATCCTGACAAGTGCCCCAAAACTGCACAATCAAACAATCAAACCCCAATTACACTAAAAGCCTTTCTCCATCACACACCTTCAATTAAAATCAGTGATTATAGTCGACTATAGTTTGCTTCCTGAGCCTCTTTTACAGTCACATTTTGCAGGGCTCAGATGTTGCAGGCAGCGACAGTGCATGTGGTGAGATGTGACAATCCTGCTCGTTTACTCGGGACCCCCGGTGTGCCGAGAATGTAGTATGTTCAGATGTTTTGATGCACACTTGCTGAGGGATCCTGCAGCGTGAAACAATGTTGTCTTTATTAAAGTTAAGCATTGCTACTCATAACAAATGCTGGAGCTCTGTTTGCGATCCTGCGATAGGAAGCGTTGTGAGGCTGGCATGGCGGCGGTTGCTATATCTCTTACATTGTAGCTTAACAGCTTTGTTTTATCAAGCTGAAGAATCATGCAAGTCGAGTTTTCTTGTAAAAGCTACACAAACATGGACTGTGTATCCGCATATCCACCTTTGGTTATCTGAATGTGTCACAAGCTACAGTGCAAACACACCTTCAACATGCATGTTGTCACTGAGTTCAAGAAACATCTGGAAATTCCATTTCACTATCTCTCCTATACTCACATAACTGCAGTGGACTCCCAAGACAATAGATAATCAATTTCAATTTACTATGTATAATAATCCATAATAGTTTGCCTCCCCAGTGAACTTCAGCAATGCTTGTTGGCTAAAGTCCAATCAGATTCTCAGGTTTTTTATTTGTATCCATCAAGATGTGATGCGGAGGCTTTTACTTTACTCTCTAAAACAAACTGCCTTTGTCAAAACTTTGTTATTTTAAAGTAAAAGTGAAACTTTTTCAGTTTCTTAAGCTTAAAATTAGTCACTCTGAGTGTGTGTGGGTCTGTGTTTGAGTCAGTGGGCGGGGTGCGGGGGTATGTTATGTGTTTGTTGGTGTTTGTGGGTGGCTATTCTTCAATTTTTATTAAAAAAATGTTCTTTGTTGCTCTTTTGTTGTCGCCTTTTTATTTATTTTATTCTTTTATACATGTTACATGTTGTTACTCTTATGCGCAGCCCATTGTAATGAAATGTGCTTTTAAAATAAAAGTGCCTTGTCTTGCCCATTTTTGATTTTGAGCGCTACCCTCAGAATCGTAAAAAGCTGTCATAACCATACTGTCACTGACGGTCTATTGAGAGATGATTTTATATAGACCTGACAGTAAAAAAACAACTAGTCACATTTTGTTCCTGTTTGTTCCAAATTGGCTTAGAGAATATAACAGTTGCTGTATCTGTTTCTCAGCGAGTTGCATTGTTTGTGGTCTTGTAGATTTCATCCAAACACAGTTTGAAAACCAAAGCGGTATGAAATAAAATGGTAAACTAATTAGCCATGTGCCCTCTGGGAATATGTTGGAACAATAGTTAATCATTCACCCTATTCTCCTAACGCTGAAATTCTAAAACTCCATCTTTATTCCATTTTTTTTGGACTCTTTCAGCTCAAACAGCCCTGCAGTCATACTTACCCATAGAGCAGTCAGGTCCCATCCAGTTGGGGTCACAGCTGCACAGCCCAGTGTCTGGTATAAAGGCCCCGTGGCCATGGCACTGGTCCGGGCACTGGGCCCTGGGCAGCTCGCAGTGAAGCCCTCCCCAGCCTGGCTTACAGTGGCACTCCCCATTCACACAGATGCCATTGTTGGAACATGTTGGATCCAGGCAATCCACTGCATTAAGCCAGAGGTAAACCACCGTGAAAAACAAATACAGAGAAAAACTAAATGAAGTAAAACCAACAGAAGCTGGAAAATGTCACATTAGAGCTGATGTTGAAAACAAATTAAATATTACTGGGGGTTTTTTTGAAAGAAAAAGATGTGGCAGAGGACATATTTTTATTCTCTGTGTACACAAAAAGATAATGAAATAAAAGAAAATATTATGAGACATATTACTAAGCCAATTAAAGCACACAATAATGAAAAGTTGAGTCTATAATTGCAGCATAGTGGCAAATGTGCTCCACTCTCAAAGAGCGGGGAGCCTCGTTGACACATTATTCGGCGTGTATGCATTAGTGTGTATGTGCCAGTACATAGGGGAGAATCTGACACTGTCAGTCTGCCAGGTTGACATGCAGCTCTGAGTGCGAGCAGTGAGTGAAAACCAATTTGACAAATTACCTCCTCCCGGCAAAGCGCCCACCCACCCCTCTTCTGGCCTCCCCTCACCACTATGTCCTGCTCTCTCCTCGTCCTCTTTGTCTGACACCTCTCTCACCCCCTCCTCCCCCTCCTCGGGCATCATTGACCTCCGCCGCACCCCTCCGCACACACACATTCATAAAAAAAAAGCACGTGGTCCCGCGTAACACCAGCCCTCCACTTCTGTTTGCCTGGCAGAAACGACGGATCACAGTTATCGATTTTCATGTCGCTGGCACTCCAGGTAAATTGTTTGAGGGACTCTGCTGTGATGAATATCAGATTTGAGACCAAAGGAGAAGGGGAAAAAAAATGGATGAGAGAGAGATAGAGAGAGAGAGAAAAAAAGGAAAAAGAAAAGCAGGAGAAAATGCTGACCTTGTTCTCTGGCCCTGTGTCCTGACTTCTCCTGTCTGTCACTCTACTCCTTTATTCTCTCAGTCTTTCTTTCCCTCTTTTTATCTTCACCCCGCGGCACGCTTTGCTTTCTCCTCTCCCTTCTTTTCCAATTCTCTCTTTCTTCATACATATTCACCTCTCACCGCTGCCCTGACTCCCCCTCCGTCTCTCATCACTCTCTTTCTCTCTGGTGCCTTCTATCTTTGTGATGACAGAGAATGTGACGGGCTGATCCTTCTTAACAAGGATCAATAGAAGCAATTTCATCCCTTAATAAAATCTCTGATGTGTTTGGCTGCAGTATCATACTTCATCTGTATATATGGAGGGAACAGAGACTCAGGCAGAGTAAGATTATGCTATAATGAGCTGTCTAACTGGAGTCTGAAGGAACGTCTGTGGATGTGTGAGATGTGTTTGTTGTGTCGCAAATATTCATATTTCTTTTTGTAATAATCACTCGACTCATCAGAACTTGTGGGATCGGGGACATTTAAACAGCTGACACAAATAAGACCATTCTGCATCCTTGAGGATCACCACCCCGTCAACCCTTTCTCCTCTCACCCTCTGCACAGCTCTGCCCTTTGTAGCCGATGGAGCACACGCAGTTGCCGTCGGTGCAGGTGCCGTGGCCGCTGCAAAGGGGGTCGATGCACTGCGTGACGGGGACATCACACTCGGGCCCCTTCCAGCCGCTGTAACACACACAGGAGCCCTTGTCGTATTGGCCGTTGCCACTGCACAGCACCGGGCACGCCGCTGGAGGAACAGAGAGACATCGAGGAAGGGGGGAGAGATTAAACCCCGTGCACGATAAAAGAAAAACAATTAGCCGGCTTTTTAGAGATTCTCTCAGCAGTGAAAAGCCACACGGCCCACCCACACACACGCCCACATCCGCCTAACCCCACCAACACTTCACCGCGCAGGAGGGTGAATAGAGTGGTTAAGGGGCTGAAGAGTGGCAATGACATGAAGAGTAATTACAGGCAGAGGTAACTAAACTATTCATCAAAGCTGTCTATCCCAGGTGAGCACAGAGCCAGGGAGACGTTAGCTGAGGGCGCTGCCATTCATCATCAGTCATCTTGTCTCGACTCCACCTAAGGCCAAGCGCCATCTTAGCGCTCCTGATCCTTTCTGCTCGCTCGCACGGAGCTGAAATGTGCCTGCTCGTCTAATGAGACGGTGGGAATGGCATGTATATAATTTTTTTTAACGATGGAAGAAAAAACATTTTGTAAGGAGGCGATACCTTTGGAGCAGTCCATGCCGTGGAATCCTGGGAAGCAATGGCACACACCAGAATTACACTCTCCGTTACCATGGCAATTGCGCGGGCACTCTTGCACTGAATCTGTGAAGAAGACAAAGTGAGACAGAGCGAGGGAGAGCAGGGTGAGAGAGTTTGATGGCAAGCATCAAAGCATTCGATTAAATCATTGGCACCATTCATTCTTTAAGACACTACAAATCGAGTCGAGGCGCCGCGACGTCTCGCAGTCACACAGACATCAAAAGCAAATGCCCTCCTCTGAGATTCCATGCATTCCTTTTCAGTGCATTTTTCACAGTGTGGGGAGAATACATTTTGAATCTGCCATTCCTCGAGACGGTATCCGTTATCCATCCATCATTTCTGCGCACACTGTGTCGAAAAATAAGTGTGTTCCCCTGCTTTAACACCAACACTCTTCAACCATTTTGCTCTTTCACTCCTTCTCCTCTCTACATTCTGCCACTTCCCCTTGTTTTGGTTGTTTACTCCTCACTTGGGCCCCACAAAGGACATAAATACTTCATCCAGGTGTGGTTGCTCGGTGCAACTAGGCAGATTTTAGCTGGACTCTCTGTGCATGTGTGTGTGTCTGGCTGTGTGCGTACATGACATCAGCGCTCTATCCCGCTCTTAGTGCCTCTTAACCCACTTACTAGAAGAGAGCAGTTTGGTGGGAAGAAACGGGGTCGATGCTAATGATAAGGAGGCATTTTGGACTTTTATCTGTCCCTTCCTCCTACCCTCATGCTTTTTTTCCCAGCCTCCATCTTACACAAAGCATTACTCAGCCTTTCCACATTGCTTTCCTCTCCAATGCTTCCTCCCCCTTTTTCTGTCCTCAGTCACTTCCCCCTAAATCTTAGCCCCACGTCTCCCTCTTACGCTAATGCCACCCTCTCTTTCACTACCCTCTTCAGCTCCTCCTCCTTCCGTCCTTCACTCCACACCACTCCATTCTGGCTTTGCCCCCACCATTATGTCTTTCCTTCAGCTCCCCCTCTCACTACTCACTCTAATTCTGCCCTCCCCGTCTCTGCCTCTCCCTCACCCTCTTTCCACTACTCGTACTGCTGAAAGCTGTACTGCCAGATATCAACAGTGAAGGATTCTTTCTCTCTGCTCGACTCTTTCTATCCATTCAGCTTGCTCTCTCTTGCCTCCAACACAATTCAAATTATTCTGGGTGCTTTTTCAGGTCTAAAAACATCAGTTTTTCAGGGTTGTGATGGTGTTTTATTGAAGTGTTTCATCTATGTCCTGGTTTCAGATTAAACCGTTAGACAATCAGTTAGACAATTGAGTATTTGCCGGCGGTTGATTTTTATCCTTTTAACAAATGCACAAGCACCGCGGAGGTGATTCCACTCTAATATTATTTTGTTTTGTTTTCAAATACATGTGAATTTATTCTACTACATTTTGGCAAAAACAAATCTTTAATCTCACCAAGCGGTCCTTCCTACTTGACAATGCTGCTAAAGTTGTGTTGCTCCTGGCAACATTGTGCTCATGCTGGTGGTGAGTGTTTTTGCACCCTGTGAAGTTTTTGACAAACTGTGGAAAAAAATAAATAATCTGACTAAAATGCTACCGTGCCCCTCTTCAAAGGGAACATAACCGACTTTACACATCAGAATATTTTTGCAGTTCTGGTTGATGACTGCTGTATTTGTGAAAAAATGGAAGACTGGACAAGTTTGAAAATGGATGTGAAGTTAGAAAGAAGAAAAAAAAAACCCTACGCAGTACGCTCCTGCATCGATGCATCGATTTATATTCTTACAGTCCTACAACATCGATTGGCAAATAAAACGGCAAACTGTCCTTCTAGTGTGACTTGTATTGATCTAAAACTGTTTTTCAAAGAAAAAATCTACTGCATCAGTTCTAAAAATTAGTGCCTTGTGTTTAGCACGTCAAACATTGTTATGTGGATGTATTTTTTGCACTTGTAATTGTTCATAGTCGTAAACATTATTCCAGTTCATTCTGTGACATTCTGGGCATGCATATTGCATCAGCAGCGTCGCTTCAGATAATGGCGGATCATGGCAGGGAAGCAGCAGGAGAACGAGAGATTTGCAGTTCGCTTTTGTGGTCCTCACAGATTGAATAGAAGCCTCGCTTTGAATGTTTGTGAATTTTAGTGTATCAAGCGTTCCCAGTGTTTTGCCTCCTCTACCACTGCATAGAAACAGGCATACAGACAAACAGAATCGCATTATATCATATTACTGTAAATGAGCCCGTATCATTCTTGTATCGTATCGCCAACCATGTATCGTAATACACATCATATCATTGTTAAAACGTATTGTTACATCCCTACTCCTCGTCTCTGCTGTTGATTGGCTGTTGAAACGAGTAATGTGCCTTACATTCTAAAACTGGCCTCAGGTGACTTGACAAGCTGAGTTGTAGGCGGCACCGTCAGCTGGTTCAAGTCGAGCTGAGACGGACCAGCTTACGCTGCTGCAACTTTCCCTGTAACCGCTTCATCTCATCATGAATCTTTGGTAAACTGGTCTCAGAGGAAAGAGCGACAACAGATGACATAAAACTAGAGAAAAAAAAAGGGAGGGGAGGGTGCAGCAGAGCTGCTTCCTTACAAGTCTCATGCTACAGCTAGCTTGATTTCCAAATGTTGCCTACCTCAGCTTTAAGGCTACATACGGTAACAGCTACTAGAAAAACACACCTGACTCTAAAACTGAACTTTGGCAGTCGGGATGCATTATGGGTAATGTGGGTATCAGGATTTGAAAAGCTTTCTGTTGCATTGATTTTTACTGTATATATTTTTCAAAAATATTTTCATCGTCAGTCATATGGTCATAATGTTATATGGCAAGTAAGTAAAGCTAAACAGCTGTAGTTATATTTCGAATCAATGTCATACTGTAGCCAACTCTCTTCATCTATTAAATGCTACTTCTTAATCTGTCTCTCTCTCCTTCACCTGTCCCTCCCTCCACCCAAAGCCAAAACACCATCTCTGTCTCACCCATGATGTTTGTGCTGAAGGAAACCGTCTCTCTCTCCCGACCGTCGTTGTAGAAGGCAAGGTGCCAGGCACCGGCGTCCAGGTACTGGACAAACACCGCCTCATTGAGGACCACAGTCTGGATGCTCCTCCTCTCCCGTGGAGACTCAACCACGCTCCACTTCTCCTTCCCATCCAGCCGCTCCATATAGTCATACTGCAGGAGAAAGAGAAAGGTAGCTTTGGTTCATGTGGATGTGAGTGTGAAATCTATGATTCATTTATAAAGTGTTGCATTGGCACTTTTTAGACTTTGAAAAATGACCCATGGCTGTATTATGGAGAAAGATTAAAAGATGGGGGACGCAAGTGTGGCTGGAAGGGAAGCATGAAGAATGCAACAGAGACGGCTTGAGGGCTGTCATTCTCTTTGGGTTTCTGGGAACACTGCAGAACTTTTTTTTTTTTTTTTAACTGCTGCACAGTAGCCACAACTTCATGGTCAGGCAGTGAAACGGTTATGTGGATGCAATTATCCCATTCTACAAATCAAATCTGCTGTTAATTGAATGGTCTCTAATTAATAAGAGGCAGTAAAAGTT
>JAPZDX010000025.1:6210247-6222146 GCA_029783625.1 Naso annulatus
CAGACGGGGGGGAGTGTGAGTGTGTGTGTGTGTGTGTGTGTGTGTGTGTGTGTGTGTGTTGCAGTTGGTGTTTTAAATCGCTGCTGACTGAGACGATAAACCTAGCTCGACACAACTCAGTGGAGTGGTTAAACAGCACATACCGCTGATAGCGCAGCTAGTATTGTGTCATGAATTATGAAAATATTCTGGTTGGTGGGAGCAGGTTTGGGTGTTTGGGACTGTTTAGTATGTTACACACAGCAGAGGCAGCATTTAAAAAGCCTTAAAGGAAAATGTTTCCAACAAAATGTGTTAGTGTGTCCTGCAATACTTTCTAACTTTCAAACCTCGTCTGTAGCCCTCAGCCCCCAGCCAATTTGTTCCTGCTGAAGACTGAAACTACAAAGCTTTATTTCAGGATTTCGGGAGGAATACGGCATTTGTTGGGCGCTATTTTCATCTGGGGATTATAAAACACTAAGTTTGTTATATCATTATAACAGTTAGGCTCACTAAGGTGGGTTTAGGTGAGTTCTACTGCACGGAGGGAGAAGCTAGTGGAAGTTTCGAAGGAGCAGACATTCCTTGTTTGTGGCTGATTCATCTTTGATTTGGTCTTTTTATAGAATTTGCGGACAATGAGAACAAATAAGAAAATCCCAAGCCTCATTTTCTTGAAAGTAATTTTTTTTTTTTAAAGTCTGTCAGACCTGGGTCCTGCCCCCCAACACCACATACAATGTGTGGATTTTATGTAGGGTGTGTGTGCTGTAGTTCATACCTCTGCCTCCAGAGGGCAGCGTGGCCACATCACTGTTGACAGGCAAGCCAGCTCCCAGTCCGTTGTTTAACACGGGGCTGTCGGATCGCTTCAGCTGCCATGTCAAACCCAGCAAGTTGATCGCTGCACACAAAGGGACACAGAGAGAGAGAAGAGGAGGGAGAGAGCGTGAGGACATATGACTTGGCCTGGTATTAAAAAAAAAAAAAAAAAAAGAAAAAAAAAGCCACTTTTGAAAGCTCATCAAGCCAAAGAAATACAGGAGGCCAACGCTCTATGTCTGATCTGTCATTTATATGGCAACCGGCGCAGCTTTTTATAGAAGGCTGCTTTTATACTTGTTAGTGCATATCAATCAAAAACACTATTAACAAAGTGGCAGGTAACCTACAGCACAAAAACTGAGGCAGGTCTTACAAAAGAGACAATTAAAAACCGTAAAGAGCCTTCATTCGTTCCCTTTTCTCTACCTCAACCTCCCACAATCTTCTTTCAACCTGACAGCATCGCCTTCTTTTATTTGGAAGCCTTTACACCATCTCGCGGAGAGCAAGTGACAGATTGGTCTCTGAAGAGATTGCTCCATGACTCTCCTTTTCCCTTCTCCTCTTATTTTGTCCTCTGTTGTGTTATTGTGTGCCGCTGGTATAAGAACGTTCGAGTGTGTTTGCTCTTCACTTTGTCAGCTCTTTACTCCTCCTGTGTCTCTTCCCTCCTTAGCCTGCTGCCAAGTGTCTCCTCCCCCCCTAAAAAAAAAAACAACAACAAAAAAAAAAAAACGGAGACAGGAAACAGTCTGAGAAACTGAACAGTAAGAAAAGAGTGCCTTCTCTTACTGTACACAAAGGAAGACGCTTTCAGGGATTTTTCTGTTTTGATTGGGTGACAGGTATGCTCTAGCGAGTTCTAAATGATTATTGTAATTTTTTCAAATGCTTTTAAACAGAACCATCGTTTGCTCCTCTGAATATTTACAAAAACGTTATAGAAAAGGCACAGAGCACCTGCAGTGTTGTACATATATATGAATGCTGCGATGTGGCTTTGAGGGTGCTCATGCTATGGATGCGTTATTGCGTATGATGCATTATGCAGGTGTTATCGTATGCCTCTCAGCGCTGGCCTCAACCCCATCGCATGAGCCTTACAACACCTGCATTGGAAGCCTGGGAATCCAGTACCTTCTTGTCAAATTCTATCCCCACTTGCTCGAGGTTTGCGCACACAGGGATGAGTGTAAAAGTTGCAAAAGAAGGGGATGCGGCTTTAAGAACTGCTGCGGGGGCAGACTCATTCTCACCCCAGATGTCCCATCTATCTCCCCCTCTATCTGTTTCTTTGTTTCTTCCTTTTTATGTTTCTTCTCCGTCTCCCTTTCTCGCCTCCCTCGCTCCTGGTCAAAGGAAAGCGCTGACACCTCGGCTGCAGCCCGGCCTCCACTGTCAGCTCTTTTTTATTTTTCATTCAAGGGGAGGGGGATGTAGAGAACAAGAGAGCTAGAGGGAGAGAATGTGAAGAATCTACAGTGTCCTTCCTCCCCCTTGTCTCTTTTTTCTTACATCCACCTCTTGCCCTCTCCTCTCATCGCACTGACCTTCTTTCCTCTCCCTCTTTTCCTTTTAATTCTCCCTTTTTTCTTCCTGCTTTTCTTCTTATCTTCTCCTGTCCTCCCTTGTAGATAACGCAGACATGCATCCACGCACACGTGCGGGCGCACGCACACGCAAAGATGGTATCTTTGGGAGCAGTCGATGGAAAGATTGCCTATTGAATCAGCAAGACACAGTAAGGAATGGTGAATCTATTGTGATAGTGCGCTCAATCTAGGTCATCCCCAAGAACACATCAGGCAGCCCTATAGTTATCTTTTTGTGCACGTCTGATCATTCAGTGTGAGTGTGTGAGTGAAGGTCGGTGCACATCTGCGGTTTTCCCGAATTAGGTTTTTTCTTTGCTCATCCTATTATTAATTTATTTTTTAGAGCGGATGGGTGTGAAAAGTTGACCAATAGGTGGCACTCTTACTCCTCGCCGCCAAGAGCACCAAAGCCAGTGATTGGCAACAGGTTTCTTTGCAGCAACACGCAGGAGAGACGCAGAGAGAAAGGAAGACAGGGACAAAGAGAGACACTTGTTATCATTCTCTTGACAAGTACCATCCCTCATTTTTAACAGCACTTCTAACTTTGTTAGGGTGTAATTTTAGCCAAAATAAACTGCTGAAATTGATGTATTTAGCTTTTGTTGCCATAATTTTAAGCATTTTCTTTTCGAATCATAATTGCGGTAATTACTATTCAATCCAACTGACAGACACAGAGAGAACAAGAGAGACGGTCTGACTTGGGCTGTGTTCCTTTTTAATCTCTGTCATCTTGCTCATGTTCATTTCACAGGCACACATACACAAAACATACATGTACTCGCATGGAATGATCACAGAGAGGCAGGTTTAACAAGCAAACGAGTTGGATTAAAAATAGATCAGTTGCTTTTTATGTAATCTTGATGCATAATTCAGAAAGGCAAAGTGCTTGCCAGTATCATCTGCAAGAGACAGCATCTGAAACAGCAGCAGCACAGGAGATCATGTGACAAAAAAAGAAAATAAAAAAAGGACAGACTGATGGACCGAGGTGCAAGGGGGATGAAAAGGAAGAGGTGGTGGCCGAGCTCGGAGAAGGGGGCCGGCGGTCAGGCGCTCTTGGATAAAACCATGTCGAATCTCGGCAGAGAAGAGGAAAGAGAGAGGAACAGAGAGAATACTGGAAGACAGCGAAGAACTGAGAGAATATTAAACAACATATAAAATCCCCTGAGGATAAAAAAAAAAGAGCGGGGAAAAACAGGCTACAGATGATGTTGCAGAGAAGAGAGGAAGAGATGAATAAGGGGGCTTCTTGGATGAGATGAGGGAGGGAGAGGAACATGGCAAGATTTAAGGGATGAGTGGCCCTGCATCCATTGACTGGCTGGGTAAGAAAAGATGGTCGTGATTCTTCCTCTGACAGTAAGTGGTTCACAACACAAGCAATCAGACAGAAATACAACGCTCGTGTGTTGGGCTACATGTGTTTTGAGGAATATTTATATGTGCGCCAGCTAAAGGGTGCGCACGGATTTCTGCATGAGAGGAAAAAAGAGATAGAGGAAGGTGACTTTGTGGCAGGCTGTGCAGTGAGTGTCCCCTGACTGGAAAATATTGTATCATCATCATTCTGTTCTCTGGAACGTATTCCCACTGTTCAAACCCTCACTTCCTCTCTCTCTCTTTCCTCTTCTAGTATAGTGGTACATCTCTCGCCCATTTCCGTCTCACCTCAACCATATCATTGCTTATTTAAATGGCAGCATCTCCCATTGAACCAATTGCACTGCTCCTAATTGCACCAGAGAGGCAGCGAATGGCCTCTTGCATGTTTTTGTACGTAATCTGTTGCAATGAGACTAAAATTACACAAAGAGCATAAGAGTACACACACACATGGGCAGCACACTTTCCTCTGCCATCTCCCCTGGCCATCCTGATAAATGCATATTAACTGTTCTAATTCACCACTAAATTAACAACTCTGACCTCAATTAGGGCAGTAATTGTGGCCGGCCCCCCATCCTCGGCCCAGCTGCTAATTGGTTTAGGAAGCCTTTTCCTTTCCTCCTACCTTTCCCTCCCCATCTCCAAGGCCCTCATTTAGTGAGCTGGTAGAAATCTTGTTGTCCAAAACAAACACACACACACACACACACCTGAGAAAATGCAACTTCACCATTTCTTTCTGAATCTTTTGAACCGTTCACTCTACCTCTGCAGCACTGGGGTGCTAATAGTAGAGACACTAAGGGAGAGAGCAGCATGCTGCTTCGAGTGCTTAATATTCAGACCGTTTGGGATATTTCTTCGAATTTACCACACAATCTCCACTTATGTTGTCTATAAATAAAGCAGCCTACTCTCACAGCTAAGTTCTGAAGGCGCTGCAAGCTGAGATCATTTAGAGTCTCAGACAGAGCGACGGGGGCGGCGGTTAGCTGCTGCCCTTGGGGGTCATATACACTGAGAGAGACAATTTGTCTGTTTTCGAGTATGTGTGTGTGTGTGTGTGTGTGAGTTGGCGTAGGCATGCTTAAAATTGCATGATATTAACAACAACCGCATGCACGTGCACGCTGGCGCACAAGCTGCAACCCCCGACGGGACCTTCTTACTCAGCTGATGCAACTGAACTGTAATTGACTGCAACACAAAAGGTTATGCAAGTTGCTTGCAGGTCCTACCTGCAAAATAGTGCCTAGCCGAGAGAAAAACGGCAACTCACTCAATCACACAGCAGAAATGGTTTCCTTATTGGCACTGAAATATTGAGACGGCCTCGACGCAGATGTAGCAGTGCGTGAGTGCACGCGTGTGTGCGTGTGTGTGATAGGCTAAATGAAAAGAGATGTGAATCTGAGTGATGTCCTCCTTTCTGAATCCTCATTTCCTCTTCAGATATCTCTACCCTGACCCCCTCCTCCCCACATACACACACACACACACACACGCACACACGCACACACACACACACATCCCCTCCCTCACTCTGCCTTCTCCTCTCCACATCAACCCACTCTGCCTCGTCTCATCCCTTCCTACCTCGGCCCTTTCCCTCTCATCGATCTGTATTAGAAACAGGATATGAGGGACTATGCTATCTTATCACAGATCAGAGAGTGAGAGAGAATGAGTGAGGAAGAAAGACGAAGAAAGAGCACGTTCTGGAGGCCAAGAGAGGGAGAGACTGAAAGAAAACTAGAGACGGAGCGGGGGAGAAGAGAGGATGGCGATTTCTTTCACTTTGTCTTCATCCATCTCCTCTTTCGAACACAGAACTAGTGAAGCTCCATGGGCCTAATTGGACTAACGATTGGACTCAGATAAGACCCGCGCTAATGAATAAATGAATGGGGAAATAAATGAATGAAATGAGCCAATGTGCGCTAATGTAGGCAACATTAACACAATGACATCAGTGAGCCTGCAGATCTTGTTCAAAGCAAAGAATATTTCCTCCAGAGCACGTAAAGAAACTCTTCGTATACTAGCAGAAAGTCAAAAGACGAACAGTGATGTTACCACCACGTACTGTCTGAACAAGTGTGCACCCTGCTGACCACTGCAGATGACCCATTTATCCCTCCGGTGCAGATGGTATAGCACCTTGTGCCTGGTCCTGGCCATGCCCTGCCCTTTTCCTGGACTGGCAGCGTGTGGTAAGATCCTAACCTTTATCAGTACGACAGGCCCTGCTGCTACAGACACACGCTCCACGTCTGATCCTTATGCCCAGGTTCCTGAATTCACCATATGCCCAACCGTGCCTTCACCTCCGCACACTTGCAAGCATACACACACAACAAATGTATAGGGACACACACACACATACACACACACACACACACACACTGGCATGAGCGACATATCCTGACCTCTAGCTGTTCCACCTTGGATCAGCAGAAGGGAAGCCACATGCAGAGTGAGAGGGGACTTTGGGGTCAAGGAGCTGCGTTTGGAAAGCAGCCACTTTGTGAGACCTGGAGGTCTGACACAACTCAAGCAGGCAGCCCACAGTCTCCAGGGCTCACACCTTTTATTCATATTTGAGAAGAAACCTTTGTGAATGAATCCGTATTTGCCTATTCAAATTAAACCTAATAAAATTCTGAAAAAGGTTGTAAAACTTGATGTGTAACTAGTAACTCACTTGCATTTTCTCCGTGTTTTTTTTCTCTAAACAGGAGATAATGTAATATAGAAAGAAGATAAAAACAATTTTGCTAATAAAGCATATGACATCTCCATGACCATCTCATAGTCTTTAAAAAAATTAAAACTCTGTTTCAAAACCATATTTTCAGATTTTTGTCAAAACCTTTTTTTTTTTTGCTTAAACAGTATTAAATACAGAACAGTTTCACCTCTTCAAGGTTTCAAAATATTAACATGATACAGTTCGAGTAAAGAACATCACACTTTGGTTTAACATCTTCTGACTTGTAGAAATAACTGGAAAAAAACCAAATGTTTTTGCTGTAAAAAAGTACGCCTTGTCAGTAATTGTCCAATTATTGATTGAATCGTAATAAAATGAAAAAAAATCCACCTTAATCTCTTTAAAAAACTATTTAACTCCGAAAAAGAAACATCACTTACAGGGTGAATTCTCTGTCAATAGAGGAGGCAGTGCTTTGCTTTAAAGCGTCACAACTGTAAAGTCTGCAAGAAAATGTTGTTGATTGTAAACTGTGGTTGTCAGTTTTTTTAGGCAGTAAATGCTTAATTTGAACGAATGGCGACAAACTGTTGGGAAATCGTTTTAACGTGATCTTGTCCGTTAAAAAATCAGTTTTTAATTAATGTGATTGTGCCTTTTTAGCTTTAGTGTTAAGATGTGTTTCACATTTGACACATGACATAGGCCCATGAGTCTCCAGTAAACTCAGTGGTGAATTCACAAAAGGACTTTGCTGCTTTTGGTCACTAACCTGCACAGACAAGAAATTTAAGAAACCACGTGAACCACTTAGGGTGAAATAAACCCTTATTTGTGCTGCCAAGCAAACAGGTACTCAGTGCTTTGGTGCTTTTTGCACATGTATAAATTAAGTAATAGCAAAATGTGCCACTGTCAAGTAAATAAATCTATTTGCAGAAAAGTTGAATACAGAAACACTTAAACTCACACACAAAGTGTTTACAGCATTGTCAAAAACATTGCAGGTAACTGAAGCTTATTTACATAGAGTTTCATGTCCAGAATTCAGTCATAATGGCAGCAGTGATTGTCCGTAAGTAATCTGTAAATAACATGTTGACGTCACTATTTGATTTATTATTACCGTCATGTCACCTGTAGGTAGCGATGCTTGAACAGGCAGCAGTCATACTCACCAAAACCAACACAAGCATTAAAGTTTCTGAACAAAAAAAAAAAAGTGTAACAAACTTTCACAAAAACAATTCTTTAATTCGATGAAATTTAGAAACTTTTAAAAAAACAACTGCAAGTGGGGAATAGCTATAGACAGCTAAAAAATTAAATTGAACGACAATCTCAAATCTTTTAAAACTAACTGGGTGATTATATGGTAGTCATCCAGTTTTTTGCCACATGAATAAGTGCAATCAGACCCAAAAAAGGGCAAAATAAGCAACCAAAACATTATGTGCATGTTAATGCTTTTTTATCATTTGCGCAGTATCATTTGTGAATCAGACCTTGCTGCATCTGCAGTCCATTCTTTGTGAATTCGCCACTCAGTGCTGATAATGTGCGGGAATTCAGCCTTTTCTTTAATATAATTTCATTTTCCTGTGCACCTGTCTAACAGGTGTGTGGACCTGAAACACTCTCCTCTTGCCAGCTTTGGGTTGATTACTTTGGCAGTGCAGCATTACACTACATCCTGATTAATGGCTAAAGCTTTTTAAGCTTACAGATAATACAAGCCACTTTGATTTAAATGATATTTTAAATATTTTAGCAGAGCTATATATCTTTGGATATAAATCATTAGCATGTGATTATGTAAGAGAGCAGTGGTATGAATGCACCAAAGTGAGACACTTATAACCGGGAAGAATGGGCAGTAAGCGATTGTGATCAGTCTGGAACAGCGAGACAGCAGTGATGGATGGAAAGCGGTCGACTTAGAGGCGTGAAGGTCACGCTCGATGACAGTGTGTGTCTGTGAGTGTGTGTGTGTGTGTGTGTGGGTCTGTTTAATCAACAGACAGGGGAGCTGAGAGTATGACTAAAAATACGCTCAGTGTGTATGTGTGTGTGTGTGTGTGTGTGCGTGCGTGTATGTGTGTGTGGACTCTCATTCATCAGAGGTGACAATACCATGTGGAGTATGTTACTGCTCCTGACAAATTCAGCCATCACACACGCGCACACATTGACACTAAAAACGCCCCTGCAAAGGTGACACAAGCGCCCGCTAGCAAGTTTACTCATTGCAGTCAAGGGCGCACCTGTGTATATGTGTGTGTGCGTGCACATATGTGTGTAAAAACAGTCCACCTGGACGAGACTAGTCTGACATGTCCTCGATCTTTCATCTTTGCGTCAAACCAGCCTAGCCTCTCCTTACTAACCACAATGCATTTCCTCTTCAGTCTGCTTTTTTCTCTTCCTGTGCATTTTCTGTCCTCAGAGGCTTACATCCTTCTTCTCTTTTGCCTCCATCTTACTTCTTTTGTCATCATCCCCCTCTTCTTGTCCTCCACAGCCTCTCTTCTCTCTGTCACACTCCCTCTGTTCTCTGCTCGCTGTGATCAATTAGGAGACATTAGTCCCACAGATATTCCAGGTGACAGAACCTCAGGAGGCCACGCTCTCCTTCATCTCTCCTCCTTCTGCCTCCCCTCAGTTTCTCCTCTCCACACCTGGCTGTCTTGTCATTCCCGCTCCTCCTCCCCGTCAGCTCCCCTTCTTTTCTCGGAAAGTGCAAACAACAGTCCTCGCTCCTCTCCTGTTTCCCTCCTCTACCCCCCACAATCTCGTGCTCTCATCCCTTACAGAGCCGACAGTGACATATCAGCCTCAGCCGTCCTCTTCTCTCTCCAGTCGTCTGTCCTCCTTTTCCTCTCCCCTTTATTTTCTGGCTTCATGCTGACAATGACACATCTCCCGTCTTCCCCTCTGCCCTCTCTGCTCCAACTCTATTCCACCTCTTTCTTTTCCCCTCTCCCTCTGCCTTCCTCTATCTCGCTCTCTCCAGGTTGCCGTTCACAATGACGGACCTGTCTTCCCTCCTGTATGCCAACCGTTCACCTGTATCCTAGCAACCACTTCTCCTTTGGCTCTGATGCTCCATGCGGAGCAAGCAAACAAGACGCCGGGGGAATGAAGAACAAGCACTCTCGTTTATCCTCCTCCCTCCATCCGTTCAGTCATTCCTTCACACGTAAAGAGGAGGCCATACTCGGCTGGAGATGGGAGCTAAACACTGAAAACGCGACGGTCTGTCCTCACACACTAACAATAACTCATGCAAACACACATTTTTATGTGCCGAAACCCACAGACACACAGCTGCACATGTTTCCTCCACTTTGTGTATGTATGTGTGTTTGCTTATCTCTTCCCCATTGCTCCATTCTAACAGTAGGACACAGTGAATAAGCTTCAAAGAGATACCGTCTACTGTGCTCCTGAAGCCTGCTGAGCTCTGCCTTTCTAAAAGGCTCTCACTGTGCATTCATACAGTATGTGTGCGCGTGTTTCTGCGAGATTGTCAAGAAGTTTCTGAAGTTTTATTTATGGTCTCAAGAAATAACAAAGAAAAAAAAACTGTTTGAAGGCTGGCACGCCCTGAAAAACTCGAAATCAGACCCGCCAAATGTCGCACACGAATCTCGTAGGTTGTTCTCAGGGAAGGAGTTCTCACACACATACACGCACACATGCACAGAAAGAAAAGTGCTGCTCAGGCACATGTGTCCTGCTGTAATTTATGAGCGGGCTCCTGGGCGGACGCCTCAGAGGGGTCCTCTTCACGCTGCATGGCTCTGGGTGCTCTGCACAATCCCCCCAGTGAGTACTGGGCTCTCACACACACCTACATAACACACAAACAATGCACTACAAAATCCCCCTTATGAGCAGTGAACTCTTCCGACTGAAACTCACTGCACGATTAACGCTACAAAAAGCTAGGTAAACACAAGGGTTTCAGGCTTGGCAGCACTGCTACAGCTCTGTTCAGCACAGAGAAAACACCCGAGCAAAACATTCCTTCACAGCAGCTGAAAAAGGCCTTCCACGGTTAGCAAAAGTAATAATAACAATAAAGTACCATTTCAGCCTTGTTCAGCTTAGCGAATTATAGTCAGTTACACAATTAGGTTTGCTGGTAAAGAGCTGATGTTTGGCATATAATAAAACAGCTAATACAAAGAAAGTGGAGCTTAAAGGGAAATTCTCCACTCGCTGAATTCCATTAAAAAAATGCAACATTACAGTAAATTCATTGTACACACTGTATTGCAATATAATTAAAGATTATTTTTACTGTAGATTTACATACTCCTATAAAGAAAGAGGTTTGTTAGTGTGGCTAACAAGCTACTGGTACCAATAATAAAGATGGACAGGCATTGTTAGCAAGTTGTATATCTGTCGAATACACAGATGGCACACTGACACTGATGTAGTGGCACAACAATTTAAAAGATGGGGATGAGACACAAATTATGTTTTCAGACTAGACCATTTGTTGAAATTTTTTTAGTTGCTTTCTTAACTTACATCAGCTTAAAGGATATGGTGACATTTATATGTAGATGAAAAATTTAAAAAGGAGGGGGGGCAAAACATCCACAGAGTTTTTCCAAAATTGTGGAATAAGAGGACCGCTTATCCTCCCGCCAAAATTACTATGACTGTAAATGAATTATTTTAACAATTTTGTAGGGTCCAAAATGATTATTTGTTCACCTCTGTCTAAGATTGTCAAAGACTTGTGAGCCAGTAGTATAAAGACGTTTGTACTGTGTGGTACCTTTGTGTCTTCTGTGATCAGGATTCTCTGTGTCGATGGTTTGAAGTTGTCTCTGGGACCTTTAGTATCAATAAAAATTCTATGTCTTGTGGTGAAAACAAACATTTGTGTCATTACAGGCTGTAAGCTCTGCGCTACTGATAAAATGAGATGTATAAACTGAGTGTTTTTTGTCATTTCTATGCTCCATTACATTCGTGCCCTCGAGTAACTGCGGGGGGGGTGTTGTGAACTTTGTGTTCGTTGTGGTCTGTCTTTGTTTGTCCACTGTTGTTTCGTATCATTTCGTTCATATGTGTCTGTCCAGCACAGTGTGACCGTGCAAAGCTCAGGAGAGGATGGATCTGTCTGTGTGCCCCAGGCAAGGAGCCTTGATCTCCTCTGGAAGACATACACCACTCTCAAGGGCACTCAGAAGGGATGGTCAAAAGCACATATACACACACACACACACACACACGGAGACATGAGCACATGAACACAGGCACAGACAGACACACACGATGGTTATATGCAGTTTGGACACATCTGGGTGAATAAGCTAAAGTGTGTGTGTATGTGGTTCTCTCTCTCTCTTCATATATGTGTATT
>JAPZDX010000025.1:6282952-6297004 GCA_029783625.1 Naso annulatus
TTTAGTGCTGCAGCTGGAGACACTGTCTGGTGTGTGTGTGCGTGTGTGTGTGTGTGTGTGTGTGTGTGTGTGTGTGTGTGTGTGTGCATTTAAAACTGCAAATTACAATGAGAGAGAGATTGGGGATAACGTACAGGGAAAAGGTTATGCAACTAATCTCACGCACCAAGTTACAAAGTGGTATAATGACTCAAGTAACAATGACAGTGACCTTTCAGAGTCTACAGTTCAAACTGGAGATACTGTACTGTAGGTTCTTGTCAGTAAATCCCTGCTGAGCTGTAAATAGGCCTACGCTGTGACCGAACACCGAAGTGGGAAAAAAAGGAGGAAGCTGTAATTTTTCACCGTTTAATCATCTCCTCATGGAAGTGAGCACATCGCATCCAGTTAATTGAAAAAAAAAAAAAAAGAAGAAGAAGAAAGTGAAAAAAACTCTGAAGTCATCAGCCAACTCAAAAATTGATGGATGGCCAGTACACTTTTTCTTTAAAGTCATCTCGGTGTGTTCATCAAAGTAATTCCAAAGCAATAAAAGTAACTCGATAATGCATTACTGTCTGCCTGAAGTCCTTGCTGTGATTTAAAGGACACATGTAATCAATAATATTTTTCTTATAAATGAAAGTGACAGTAGTTAATGAATTTGCTTCCTTGCGAATATAGTCTTGTATCTGACGTACCTGTCTGACCAAAGAACTCAACCAGGCCTACCCTACATTAACACAGTGAAAAATGCTCATTTGATTTCAAACTGGATGTTATTTTTTCACATTGTTTTCATTGTTTTGGGTTGGTTCTGTCATTTGCTGCTACCAGAAGGCCCAAAACTTGGATAAGCAGGAGCTGAAAATTTCATTAATTGACCAACCGCTGAATATTCCAACTGTTTAACACTTAAAACAAAATAAAACTACATTTTTAATATATGAAACCAATGCCTAAAACCATTTATCCACCATTTTTACCATCACAATTTCTTTAATCATTTCAACTGTTTATCCGAACCTTTTGTTATTTACACTTGCCAATTACTTTGAGCTATCTTTTTTTCAGCTACTTTAACAGTTTCTTTTTTAATTTAATATTTTATTTTAGTTTTGTCACAAACATTTTCATTCCATCACTTTCCTGTCTTACAGCCGTAAGTATCACTTATACAAATTAAATTCACATATCAAAAAACAAGAATAGAAATAAGGATAAACACTTAATTTCCACTCTGAAACCAATAAGAAGAAGAAGAAGAAGAAGAAGAAGCCCACCAAGAATAATAGTCATAGTCCACTTCAGGCAGCTATTGTGAGTACAAGAGCAATATTCAGTGTGGGACGAGGCAGCTTGTATCATAGGGAAATTGTAACAGAGTTCACTGTATCAGTATAGATAAGACAGGGCTCCATCGTTTATTAAAAGTCGACTTTTGAAATCTTAATGAATATGTAGTTTACTCCATCTGATACAGGGCCCAAGCTCCTTACATCCAGATGTTGTAAGTAGGAGGCTCTGATGGTTTTACACTTCAAGGCTGCTGTAAGTAACATATTTAAAGGATATTTCTCAGCCCTCCCCTGCAAGTCGGCAGGTAATACTCCTAATAGTGCCACAGTGTGGTCTCGGGGGATATCCTGTTTAAACACCTCTTTGAGAACATCAAAAACCTCTTTCCAACATAACTTCAGCTTAGGGCACAGCCAAATTTATGTGGGTGTTATTGGCGATGTGTGTTCCGCAGTTCCTCCAACACGAGCTGAAATACACTTTAACGTGTGCCTTTCTTTTAACTGTCCATTTTACTGTTTCACCCTCGTGCACACATGCACGCCAACATTTTCTACAAGTCTTCTTAATTGCAACAAATAAGATAATGCTCCATTGTTACAGCTGACTCAATAGCATGGTAACTTGTTTTTAATCAAACCTTATTATATATTATTTCCTTATTATATGTCATTGTTTTAAAGCATTAGCTAGGCTTTTCTGGTATCTTTTCATACATCCCTCGGCGTTCCCTGTTGTAAAAAAATTTTGACACAACAAAGGTAGAGGCAGAACTACATGAGGACAGCTCCTGCACTTGTAAGAGAATTTCCTCTATTGCTTAGAAAAAACAACTTCCTGTCTGTGCTTGTAAAACAATCCTATATTTGACCTATTTTTACTCCTGAGGCAGAACAGCAAACTACCTGACTGTCTGCAGCAGAAGCCCCACTCTTTGAAACTGCCAGATGCAAGCTCTCTAACGTTTGAGCCATTGTCCTCGCCCCATCCCTTAAAATCCGTTTTACATCTGTTGCGATGTGACAGCCAAGGAGGCAGCCAGTAGCTGGCAGGGCGGAGTGACTCATAGTCTGGGGCTGGAGGAAAGGTACTCTCTCCTCCTTTTTTATGTTAATAACACGGACCTGAGGAGAGTGTGCGAGAGATGGGAGGAAGAGCTGCAGCAGAGAGAACAAAAGAAGGGGTGAAGAGTTCAGGAAGCTGGAGTCAGTGTTTTAGGGAGAAGGATATTAAAGATGAAGGGAGGTGCTGTGAAGGAAGAAATGTGGACAGGAGGTCTGCAGCAGCAGAGAGGCACAGATAGCAAAGAAAAGGGGAGACAAGATAAGATGAAGAATGGAACGGAGAATGCTTATTCGGTTTTGAGTTTACAAACAACGGTTTGATGAGTCAATGTGTCACTGCTGTCGCTGCTACCCCAGAAGGTATAATGAGGCCGTGTAGATGAACGATGGCAACTATAAGACAAAAGCCTCTTTCTAGCAGACATGCTGGGATCAATTTGTCACTTCAGCATGAATGTATTTGTGACACTTTCATCCGTCACATAGTTAGCTCTGGCATGGATCGATCACTTACAGTGTTACTGTTGCATAGCTTACAAATGGAATAACACTGCGTCCTACAGAGCTGATTGAGGATATGATGGTGTCTTGCTCAAAGGAACATTAAAAGGTGAATGAGAATGATGAATAACTATATAAAAATATTCCTCCTTCATATCAGTATGTGGCGTAAAGTAAGTGAAAGGATTTAAACAAAGTGTGGTGTCAGCTTTTGTTTTCTTTTTTCTTTTCACAAATAAGCTCTTTAAGGGAGAGCAGGAAAAAGCAGAGATAAGAGGACAATGGCGAGACAGCGTCAGGTGTGGCTGGAGGGCTGGTTAGAGATATGAGAGGAGTGGGATGTGTTGGGGTATAGGTGACACACATGGCAGCGCCACATGCAGATGGCACACATGGATGAGCAGCCAGGGTAGTGAAGCATAAAACCAGCCAGCTAGCTGATCACACACACACACATGCACACACACTCAAAAAGCATGCTGAGAACACCAGTTAGCGTGCCAGCCTTTTACTCTCCCAAATCACCACTGTGAAAATTAATACCTCCAACCGTCCGTACAAAAAACAGCCACACACACACACACACACACACACTATAGTGGACACACACACACACGCACACAAATATATGTACACATTCTTGAAATCAATAAGTGCATTAAATATTAACGCAGGAAAATGCATCCATAAAATTTGCGGGGAAACCTGTTTGAAACATTTTACTTTTCAAGTCGGTTCGATAAAAAAACAGTCTAAGATCCTAACGTTTTAATATCAGCCGTGTTAATCTTAACGATTTCCTTTCCTTTTCCATTTCCTTTTCTTCAAAACGGGTTCGAAAACTGAGATTGACTGCCGGCTGACTGGTTTTCCATTAGCGTGGCATGTGCGCAAACACAAACTACACACAAGTGCTTACCTGATGAGAGAGGGGACAGATTGCACAATAGAAAAAAAAAAAACACAACCCCCTTTTACCGTGATTTTCAAACATGCACACAAAGCTATCAAGCCGCACATATTATACACAAACGCACAGGAACTGACGGCCGTACACACAATAAAGCATAGTGCGTCGGGAGGACACAGGGGGCTGAAAGCAATCTTCCTACTGACCTTGAGTGGAGAGGACAAAATGTGTGATGGAGGGAGAAAAAAAAACCCAATGCGAGGAAAAGGAGTGAAATACATAATCTATCTCCACTGGCAGAGGGAAACAAATGCTTTCACTGAGATTGAGGACACATCGCCCTCACACATCGACACACACGCACACACTTATACGTACACACGCATTTTGGCTTAAAGAACACTGGATGGAAAACTGAAAGCATCGAAAAACTCATTTTCCTAAAGCGCGAGGGGAACAGAGAGAGGGGAAATGAAGAAAGTGGAAGAAAAAGAAAAGAAGACGCACAAAGAAGGAGAAAAGCAGCGGGTGGACGGAATAGAGGAGTCGTAAAGAGGCCAAAATAGGTGGAAACAAAGAGGGAGAGGGAGCGAAGCAGACAGAGACAGATGGACGGAGTAAAGAGAGGGAAGGGAGACAGAGAGATGACTGCTAGTGACCGGCCTTTGTAGACGACTGTCGTTGCTCACTTTCGAGTCAGCTTCACTAAGGCAAAGTCTTAATGACTCACGGCCCAATACTCCTCATAATCAAGCTGTGCATGTGTGGGTCTGTGTGTCGGCGTGTGTGTGTGTGTGTGGGTATGAGCCACTAGTCTTGTAACAGGGAACTTTATTACCATCTGTTCCCACACATGCTTATTTGTTTAGCCGTGACACGCATGTCTTCTTCAATCGCTTTGCTATTTTTTCTCTCTCCTACTATGTGCCTCTTCCAATCACCTCTCCCTTTGTGTCCTCTTCTCCCCTCCGCCTCGCTCCCCGCGTGGAGGGGTCGTATTCCAATAAATAGCAGTCAGACCAAAAAAGAAAGAAAGAAAGAAAAAAAAAAATCACGGCCATTATCTCAGCAGCTTTTTAACTACCTCGTGGTGAAATGGAATCGCGCTCCAGCCATTTTAATCAAAGCTCGTGTGTGTGTGTGTGTGTATGAGTGTCAGGCTGTGTCAGTGTGTGTGTATGTGTGTGAATGAGAGTGAAGGCCTCAGTACCTCTAGAGGCCATTAGGTGGAGCTGGTGCCTGACTGAGAGGGAGAGAGAGAGACAGAGAAAGAGAGGGGCAGGATGGATAGCTGAATGAAGGGGAAGGGAAGGCTCACTCTCCTCTACCTGTTATCACCAATTTATCCGGCAGTGTGTTTTTAAGGTGTCCAACACTGTGTTGTAGGCTGGATTGCTTGTGTCCAGGAGCATCAATTATTCATGGTGCAGTGAGTATCACTTGGTAGTAGTAGTAGTATGTTATTGTCTGTAGGTAAAAAAAAAAAAAAAATAGAGTGGAAAAACCCTTTTTGCACCCTTGAGCGTGACGCTTTTACAGCCACAGCACATACATTTTAAAGACCTTTTTTTTTTTTTATACCATATTTGAAAAAGTCAAAGCAGGAATTGCACAGGTGCAGTCAATAGCATAAACAATACTCCAGTTAGCCAGACCAGATCTTAGCCTAAAGTTAAAACTAGAGTAGAGGAGAAGGGACATTTATATCCACACATTATTCAGCCAGATTTTGATTTGTCATAGAGGGGGTTGGGGGTGGGGGCTCAAATCTGCCAAAAAAAAAAAATAACAACAAGAAAAAAAAAACACCCTTCCCGGATTTGTGAAAACACAGAGGCATTGGTGCACCTGTGCAACCACAGATCTTGTTGGCAGTTCGGAGAAAAGGGACGGTAGCCTGGAGGAAGGGCAGGTGTCCACAGATGGAGCTCTCTCAGTCGTTCCCTCTCTCCCTCTTTCTCTGCCACAGATGGACCCGATCACACCTATTTCTCTCTCACATGCCCTATAGCTGCATAATCAGCGTGAGTGTGCGTGCCCGTCTGACTTGTTTATTGTCACATGAAATGTGTGTCTCCTGAATGAGTCTCTAAATATGCATACGTCTCGCGTGGTTTTAGCCTACAGCCGAACACATGCTGCGTTGACTGTGTGAAGTTGCAACCGCTACGATGTGGAAACACCAGACTTATCAATCCATCAGTCCGTTGAAGCCAAAGAGCAAATTACAGTGAGGGTGTGTGTTCAGCGAGACGTGCACCCACCCGAAAAACACACACACCAATGTCTCAGACCACCCCATGATGTGAATCAAACGAATCAAAAGTTTCCCCCGACTCTGGATAGCATTTAATTTTATTTCATATTTGAATGTTTGGTGACAGGCAAACACGTGTAAGGACGCCTGCCGAGGGTCTGTCTGTCTCGATCGGCAGGGGGTCCCGCTAGCCGGTGGGACCACCCGCTCCGTAAAGCAGGAAGTGAACCACCGATCTGTCATCTGTCTTCATAAACCCACCAGTCAGGACCCTCCTAATTAGTCACCATGGAAACCATGGCTAATTCCCTGGTCTGCCATGCCAATCACGTCCTGTCTGTGGCAGCAATCAGAAAGGCACATTTATCCACCGCTGGGCCGGATCCGTGTAACAGATGTGTGTGTGTGTACGTGTTGGTGGGTGTCTTTGTGTGTGTGTTTATGCGTGTGGGCGGTTCAGGGAGTTTGAGTGTGTGTGTGAGCTTGTGAAAGGCCTGTATTTCCTTTGTCAATGTTGCCTTTATGTTTTCGGAGAAAAAGCCCGTATTACGCCTGTCTAGCTTGTAAATTCAAAAATGTTTGTTCAGATAGGAGGCAGATGTGTCGGAGCTGCTGAGAGGGGTGTGTGCCATGTTTTGATTGTCTGTGGGAACTGTTTGATTAGCTTGACGAGTGTTAGCAATCCCCTCACACCCACAAAGCAATCAAACAACTATTATATGACACGCACACAAGCACAAATACACGCATAGATATACGCTGAGATATACTGTAGACACACTTCATCTTTTCCCTGAGGTCAAACTGTTGTGTCAAACAACACAGCACCCTGCTGTTCTCAAATAACCTGCATGTTTATACACGAGAATCACAATGAATCAGATCATTTTGATTCCTAAATCAAATCCACATCACATCCAAAGATTCAATCAATTAATCAGTACTGAATTAGAAAGGCAAATACCAAGAAATAAGCTTGTAAATATTGAGCAACGACAGGCGTGAATAAATTATAGGTTGGAGTGAAACAGGGGCAATGCGTGTCCCGTCCATTTCTCGCCATCAGCCACCTGTCAATCACTGTAATTACCATCAGCTGGAATGTGCTCACCAGAAAGCTGGGGGCTGACACACAGGGGCGCTTTAACGCACCCACCAACTTCAAATCACTGACCAATAAACACACACACACTCGCGCAGAATCACATACGTAAAGCACACACTGGCATTCAAGGATGCCAATCATAACTTCAAGCGCACATCAAAGCCAAGTTCTATTCAGATGTATGCTGTTTGATCACCGCCTCCACCTCGTGCACACATTCTAACACACACACGCACGCACACACACATACTCCAACGTATGTGCATATAACCCTCATTAAAGCATGCATTAGAATGTGAGAAGCTTAGGTTAAGATAATTGAAAAATAATTTTATATGATTTTGTGTGCGAGCATGTATGTCTGTTCATTCACAGCAGAGAAAACACAATGATTGGCGACAGTCCAGGTACAGCGATGCTCTATTGTTCCGTTCACCGTTGTCTGGAGAAAATTTAGCACAATGCCATCTGACCGCTGTAGGGACAAAGAAGTATGCAAAGGTCTTACCTGTCTCGTGAGAGAGGGTCTTGGTTCTTCCTGTGTTGCCTGAGTGATGCATCGCTCCGTACTTGTCTGTGTTTCTGATTAACCCTCTACCCTTATCTCCTCTCCTCCACACTCCACTCCTCTCCGCTCCCTTAAGAGTCCTCTTTTCTTGATTCTCAATCTTTTTGCTCCCTGTTTTCTCCCCTCTGACAAAGTCCTTGCTGCCTGTCGGCTCTCTCTCCCTCGCTGGTCTTCTTCTTCACTCTTGTTTCCCTTTCTTCTCCCCTCTCCGCCTGTTCGCAGTGAGCTCTGTGAAGCACAATCCGCTAGCTGAGTGCCGGAGCACCGCGCAGGAGGAGAGAGACACAGAGAGAGGGAGAGAGAGAGGGAGAGCAGAAGCACCGAGACTCACACAAACACACAGGCACACACTCTCGCGGTGTGTATCGACGCACTTGTGCACGTGTAGCTGTTGCACTGCAGAGACGAACGCCACACACCAAAACACTGGAGGGCAAAAGGATGAGCGCAATGCCCGGCACTGCTTTCCCCTTTTTCCAGGAGACTGCAGGTCTTTTTGTCTCCCTCCTGCTTTCCAGTGCTCAGTCTTTTTTTTTGCTCAGTCCGTCACAGATCAAGGGCAGCTCGGGCACTGGAAAAAGGATGGATGAGGAGACACAGAGTGAAAAAGAGAGTGCCTTTTAGCCTGTGGCAGGCAGAGCAGAGGAGAAGAAGAGATGTGGCTGCGGCTCCATCCTCCATCTGCCCACAGCTGAGACTGAGAGCAGACTCAACACACACACACATGCTCTCTCTCCTCATCTCTCTCGCTCTCTCGCTCTCTCTCTCTCCCAGCAGCGCAACACCAGAGATGGAGGGGGAGGAAGAATGACGGCGGGAGCTAACGAATGAGCCAAAGGGAGAGAGAAAAAGGGGTAGGGGTGAGACAGTGAAAGAGGGAGAGCATAGTGGTAAAGAGAAGGAGGAGGAGGAGGAGGTGGCAACAAGGGCGGGAGAAAGCGATGAAGCCCATGAGCACTAGAGAGTGAAAGAGTGACAGAATCCTGGGAATGTGACAAAGCATTCACATCTAAGGCAAAGGGGAATGAGAAAAGGGAGAAAATGAGATATAGGACACACAAGGGAATGGGTAGTGAGAGGAAAGGAGGGGGTGAGACAAGGTGGACAGAGAGGAAACACAAAGGTTGAGGGTAAAGGGAGGAAAGACAAGGCACTAAGGCAGACTCAGAGCTGGAGTAGGGAGGGAGGAAGGGCAGGGGACACTGCGGTGCTGAAGCCAGTTGTATGTCAGATCCCACATGGGCGTGCTCGCATCCACATAATGTCCATAAATAGGAAAAGAGCAAAGCAGGAGGCTGGCAGCACAGACACAGCCTGTTCGACAAAACTCTTGCCCTGAAATCGAACATCAACCTGACATAGCATCAATTGACAGAGAAATCCATTTAATATTTCATCTCCAGATAAATGAAAAAATATTTTTTTCCCTCTGACAGAAGCTGGAGATATCAAACATTCCACCAGCTTAATTAAGAGACGGAGAGACGAAGCTGCGCTTCTCTCTTTCTCTCTGTCCCCGCACAGACTCCAGCCACCAGCTCAGGTGGCAGGTTACCAGGTGAGTGAAGGTCCTCACAGTGCCCAGCAGAGGGCAGACATCCTGTCACCTATCAACCAGCAGGCCGAGGTCATCTCCAGCTCATCAGCATGTTGAGGTATTAACATAATCCCACATTACTGATCACATTGATCAACATTCAGTGTGCATTTGACACGTCACTTAAGTCACTTATTCGACATTATGCGTTTAGGCAGCCCTGCATCATCGAAGCTGTTCATCACTTAGTGCACATTTAGACATAATTCAACATGACTAAGAAGAATGATATTTAGCTGACTGAATAGAAATATTGCCTTGAATATTAACGTGTATTTTATTCTTAAATTATTAAACAAGTGTGGATGGTGAAGGTTGCCTGATGCCAAAGAAGAATGCTGACTCAGTAATAAAAGTAGACTGTGATCTAAGGGTGAGAAGAGAACAACACACACACACACACACAGACACACACTGCCAGGCATTGAAGTGCAGGTACAGAACAGCTATTCAGAGTAAAGGCTATGTCTGACACAAAGCAGGTGTGTGTAGCATGGTGTGTACTGTAGTAAAGAGGGAGGTGGAGATGAGCTGTAAAGGCCAACCTCTGAGCCACCACTCCAGAGGACGGTTGTCAGCCTCATTTTTTAGCTCTTCATGTGACATTCTCAGATGCCATCTATCATCCCCAACGAGTCACAGATGCTCTCAATGCACCGCGGCACCCCGCCGTGCGCACACACAGTTGCTATGTGCGAGCACGTACGCACATGCTCGCGCGTGTGTATTCGTTGATCAAGAGCTGCACGCGCACGCTCATATATACGGGCAGCTATAAGCTCCCTTGGTAAACACGCACTTTTATACACAGGTGTCGAGGCTGTTACAGCGGCGGGTGGGGGTTGGGGAAGGGTTTGCGGCTATGATTTCATCATTTTAAAGTTGAGAGTGCGGCCCAGGTAGAATCAGAGGTAGCGCAGGAGGAGCCGCTGGATTTCAAGATGAGGTTCACGTCAATTTGTCATGATAAAAAAACCCATCTGAGACAGAAACAAATTGCTTTCTTGACAACACCTTGTAATACTCCATGATGCACGCGTACACACACACACACACACATGAGCTCCTGCACGCGCACATACGCACACATACACGCAGAAACACACGTAAAGGCACAGTGATACATTTTTCTGGTGCAGGTTATTTATCAATGCCATTCAGCATCATTATACCTGGCATATCTGTATAACCATATATATTAGATGTATATGTGTGCTGCACAGAAGTTTTCCATTCAGGGACATACACTAGAGAGTCCATTCAGCCTGCGCTCCAGTACGAAGGGCATGAGGCTGAAAGGATGTAAAGAGAAGAAGAAGAGGAAGAATGTGTTCAAGGAGCAGGAAAGGTCATGCAGACGAAGGTGAACAAGGATTGTGTAACAGTATGAGATGTGACAAGGATTGTGTAACAGTATGAGATGTAAAACCTCAGCTTATTAGGCCAATAACGCAGGTTTACTCAATCTCTCCCACTTTTTTTGTCATCTTTTTATTACACCTTTAGGTTAATGTTGGGTTTCTGAAACTCAACCTCTGCAGTTTAAATTACAGCATGTCATTTTATACTCTCCTTGCATGTTATTTGCATTCTTAAAAATTTTCTGCTTCCTTCTTACATTTTCCTATCGGCCTCAGTCCATTTCTTCCCTTCAATGACAGTTTTTGTTCTTTTCTCCCATACATTCGCCTGTTCCCATCCACCCACCTGCTCCTGTTTCTCCTCCTTCTCCCTCCCATCTGAACTAAAACACCAGGAGAGAGCTGGAAAAGAGGGGGCAGAGGGAGAGAAAGTGAGAGCAAAGAGAGGGAGGGGAAGAGATGGAGAGAGATGGTGTGCTGTAAGGTGCCCCCATGGGTTGAACATGGTCATTTGTCATGAAGCTGAAAGCTTAAGAAAAGACTAGTTAACCTTTACAGCTGATCCCCGTGAGGCAGAAAAAAAACACAGCCCAGCAAAACACCTCCAGGAGAGCGTGCTCACACACGCATCAGCACACGCATGCATGACTGGCCCTTGCAGTGGGCGCCTGAATCCAGGATCGATAGCGGTGAAACCCGTTCTACGAGAAGCAGGAGGAGGTTACCAATTTTTCCACCCAGCCCCCTTAACTCTCACTCCTCTCTCTCTCAGCGAAAAGCCTTGTTGTCCCCATAGTCCTTTTCCTTCCTTCTTCATCTCCCCCATCCTTGTCGTGCCCACACCCTGCCAGAGTAATTAATCACCTTGTGCTAATGAGCTATTAACTAATGACAGATTGACATGCCTCCGCCTGTGTGCGCATGTCTGAAAGCGTGTCAGTGTGTCTGCGCAAGCATGTGTGAGTGTCGCCAGAGCCACCCTCAGCACACTAATGTGATTAATAAGGTTAAGCTCTTATTAGGGAGGGAGCACGAGGAGTACACACACACATGCACACACACACACACACACCTGTACACACAGAAACCAACATCCGTGGAGGAGAAAAAATACCAAACGCACGAGTCATTCAATAAATTAAGTGAATGGTGTTGGCCTGCTGGAAGTCTGAGTGAAAATAAAACTAGGGCACAGAAAAAAAATAACATCAGATGCTGTATACGTTCCCCCATATATTCTCATTACCCAGAGGCTGACTCAGCTAAACACTAATCACATCTTAGGGAAAAAGAGCAAGCACTGGAGTCATGCGCATTGCCAGGGCCTGAGATGCTTTGAACAAAAACCTAAAAGCCCTTTGTTGCCGTTTGTTTGTCGATATTTTCAGTCATTTATCGACACTTTTACAGCAATTCAGCTGATGACTCAGTCGAGCCCGTGGAGTTCAACAGAGGATGTGATTTTCTCTGTCGAGTCCTCTTCCTCGTGTCCTTAACTCTCTGCCCGCTCGTCACTTTTAAGAATGGTTTCAGCACCACGGACAGCAACTTAAAGGAGCCACTTCATGAGCAAATGAGGTGTCCGTAACGCAATCTCCTTGTTTCAGGACACAGCGTGAAACTCTTCTTTTTTGTAATAACGCTCACGTCATAATAGACTGTCTTCCAACCAATTACAGAGTAAAAGAGACGCCCTGTATCAAACTGTTACACAAATAGTAGTTACAGTAGCAGTCTGTACCTGGAGTCTGTTTTATTAGATGTAGGGGACTCTTAAGCCTCCGCTTTCGAATTCTAAGAGAAATGTAGTTACAGCAAGATCATCTGATTCTCAAGAGAATCTTTGCACTACATAATAGGCAGTCTAACCTAGCTGCACGCATGTGCATACGTGCAACTGTGAGTGTGTATAGTGCGTGTGCCAGCGCGTGTACTGTACTGTATGTGCCTCTGTGTGTCTCTGACCTAACAGTGTGTCCCTCTAGAGAAGTTTTGGCGCATACAGAGACTCATTTGCATTCTCGCAGCCCTCTCATTTTTTTTTTTTTTTTTTTTTTTTTTGTGGCTTTAGAAGTGAACAGCTGCTTAATGGTCATAGCTCTTCAGAGACAGGACATTGGGAAGCGCAGAGGGGGTTAGCCAGGGTTTCTGCACTGCCAAACACACACACACAGGCGCCAGGCGCACACACACAAGCTGAGGCACACACCAGGTAAAGCCTGGTTCAGCTATGGTTCTGAGAGCGTGATGTGACCATTTAGCAGATGTTTTTCCTTCCCAAAAGTCACTTTGGAGGCTTTTCACACTGTTGAATTTAACTACAATGGAAAACAAAGCAAGCCACACATGCATTATACTGTAGCTGATGCAACAACAAGAGAGAAAAATCCTTTGTTGGGCAAAAACAATACTGCTGCTGTTTGAATTTGTGCTGATATACAGTATGTTAAGAGTTGGCTGTATTTTGGTATGGCTACATATTTCAACTAACTAATTGTGAGCATAACATCTACTAGAAGCCACTGAAATCATTAAAATCCAGATTTTTGGGGGGGAACAATAGATGGATGAATGGAAGGAGCAGTGGAGGGTGTTTGTAAAACCTGATTTAAAAAGCAGAAAAGGGGATTGAGGCTGGATTTTTGGTGCGTTGGAAGGTTGAGTGCTTTCTCTAATTCTTGCGGAGCTCACAAATGCAAATAAGCTGTTTGAACCCGGCACCACGGACACACTGACACGCACCACACTGACAAACCACATCAGATAGCCTTCATCTCCATGCTCATTTGACTGTTTGACTTGAGTGAACAGCAAAGGCATGGATTTGGTGAAATAAAAGAGGAGTGAGAGAAGGTTATCGCCTCGCAGTGGGAAGTGTGGAGAGCTGTCCTGATTCCTCGGTTTCTCCTCACGTCTTGACCTTTATGTCTCCAAGATGACTCAAATGTCCTTTTCCACAAAGCACATTGTCAGGAGCAGGACAGGTGCACACACGAAGCAAGATGATTGAGTGACTGATTGACTGATTGATTGACAGGTTTATTGATCCAGAAACCATGGCTGTTTGGTTATCAGAGCTATAAATATACCTAAAAAATAAAATTTGAAACAGATTTGATCTATTATTAAAAAAGAGAAAAAACATAAAACAATAATAGTCAAATACGGATGTTTTAATTTAACTCGGATAAAAACAGCACTAAATTGCGACGCTAAAGAAAAAATTGTCAGTCTAGTGAGATATTAAGTCTGGTTTTGAATAATACATTGTAGCATAGACAGAGATTTTGCAATATATTGGAAATTGGGGCTGGAACTGGTTAGACTTTCAGGATTTCAATTTACAGTAATATTTCTTTGTTCATAATGATTTTTAGGCAAAACCAACGGAATTATATTTTTTCATAT
>JAPZDX010000025.1:6316580-6333849 GCA_029783625.1 Naso annulatus
CCAAACTAGTGTTAGCCTCCATATTTCCTTGGTATTGTCAGATGTCTGTCTCTAGAGCGACTCCCTTTCTCTACATCACAGCTTTGGCTCCAAGGGTACAAAATGAAAGCACAAAAACAAAAAACAACCCCAGAAGTCACTGTAGTGTATATATAAGCATATTATTATGAAATACTAGTTCCCATATTATTTTCCTACACATTGAGTGACTGGAGTCTCCAACCTGCACCATGCTCTTCAAGCTTTTATACTCCTATACCTTACAAGTTTAGATCAGTTTTTCAACTGCAAGTGTCGCTGTAATGCTTTACTTTCCTCTGTATCTGAACATGTTTATGTGAGTTCACCTGAGTAAATGTGTCTCCCTGTCACTGTGTTCTTCTGTATGTCTTTCTTGTAGTTTGAAATTGCAACAAAGAAGATTAACCTTTAAATGTTCCCAAGCAGATGACCTGTTCTCTATTACTTCCTCAGTTCTTTGCTGTTCCTGCTCCCTTCTATTCACTTCAAGGCTGTGTATAAGTACTAAATCTAACATGGTCACGGTCACAATATGTGCCAAAAAAAAGAAAAAAGAAAAAAAAAAATCCTTTTACACAAGCCCTACATTCTTAAAAAAATAACCTTCACTAGCTACCACAGACTTTTACACATTCATTTTCCTTCGTTTCTACCTCATGTTTTCTCATTCAGATCCTACTAATGAAAACAGATGAAAACTCCACAGCCCAATAACACAAACATTAGCACTAATTCACGCTCATAGAGACAAACAATCTCCGAGACACGAGTAAATACGGCCGACTTTCCGATAGTCGAGGAGGCAAAAAAGAGGCCCCCTCTGGGAAATTTCCTCTGATCAAGTGCAAAGAGATTAACCAGTTGGACGTGTGCTAATGAACAGGAGATCATAATGAAAGGAGCTCGTAAATGTAGATGAGGCATGTGAGAAAGAACAATGGTTTCGCCTCAGATCAGATGAAGCACGCTAGTAATTCACAGAAACCAGTTATTTTACTGTCCCTTTCTTCACCTAAATATCCTGTCAGCTTTTAACAATGGACCGAGGAGACTCTAATGCTTTGATTGTACATGAGAATATTACAACAATTACAGTAATATGTGCAATCACATTTTCAGAAAGAGCAAGCTTTTCAACGAGAATGTATAATGTTCTAGATTCTTAGCCGGAGCCCAGTTAGAGGCTATTACATAGTGTGCAACAGCCTCTTTTGTTGAAACATCAACTTATGGACAAAACAGTAAATCACACACACCGACGAAGGGCACAGAAGCACGTCAAACACAACCACATACAAGCAGACACTGTGGGCTGAGTAATCTAAGTGAGGCCCCAGTCAGACGTGACTTACTGATTACATAGTCTCCAAATGGATCCTCATCCTCCTCATCATCGAGGTAAGCTGAGGGAGGAGGAATTTAGGAAGAAAAGAAAGAAACGGGAGAAAAGAAACAAAACAGATGATGACAAATCAAGAAAGAAAGCATGAGCTTGAGAGAGAAAAACAACACAAAGCAAAAAACTAAAACTGGACGAGGAAAAAGCACAGAATTTCTTAAACAAAAATAAATCATACACAAGCAAGTACAAGATAAAAAAAAAAGAAAATTGGTGAATTCAACTTTCCACTGTCCCACCATCCATTGCACCCCCCCCCTCGTTCATTCTCTCAATCTGATCCCTCCAGCCTTCATTAGGAGGCAGAGCGCTGACCATTTAACTACAAAAGTAGTTTCAGCACCATGCAGAGGAAAATATGATCACTCATAATTGGCTGGAGAATTCTCAATTTGCTCTCGGTGCCGCCACCCTCCTCCCCCCTTCTCCTCTTTCTTTCTCCTGCAGGTCTGAGGATGGCATGAGAGGCCATTATGGCTGACTAAATTCCCTATTAAGGCAGCAGCATAGTCGTCAGTAAGTTACAAGTCTGACGCGAATGAGATCCCCGCCCCTGTGACTCTCTCATACCTGGTAATAATACTGTTAGTACGGCTGGGCCATCGTTGCGGATGCACCGACTGCCCGCTCACACCAGGAACACACAACACATTTGCTGAATGCCTTCATTGTCAGCTTTATGAGAAAATCCCTCCCTTATCTCTGCCCTCCCATTTATTCATCATTTATGTTTTCCCCTTCTTATTCTCTTCTCTCTATCGCTCCAGGCTCCCTCCCTTTAATGTGAGTTAGCATCCATCTACTCTGATCAATATCCCAGGGCTTTTATTAAACAGTGCTCTTATGCATCTGTGTGTGAGTGTGTTTGTGCATGTGTGTGTGTGTGTGTGTGTGTTTGTGCGTGTTATCGGCCCTCACTTCGGTATAAACTCTGGTGCAACAATGTCTTTATTGAGTCACACAAAGACGCTTGCAAAAGTTTATTTTTTATTCATCGCCACATCTGTGCGAGTGTGTAAGTATGTATGAGCCCTGTGTTCAGTGTGTTGAATACACCAATCTTTATTGATCCTGACTGCAGGGCATTTTTCAAACCCCGGGCTCAACCCAAGACAGACTCACGTACAGGAACGCTCTGTGCACGTGCGTGTTGGTGTGTGCGTACATCGCTATTTTGCTCGTTCCGGCATGCGTAGCTCTCGCTGCATGGACAAAAAGTCCTTGAACCAGTGGGTGAAATATGGAGGCGCGCATGCACGTACCCACCGCACACACACACTTATGTGTGCACACTCACAGTTGTGCGCGTTTGTGAAAGCGAGCTGTCAGTGCTGCTCTCACACACCATTCATCACAAGCTACTAATTCTGTTAGACCATTGTCGAGCCTTTCGCACCCCACGTTGCTCTCTGAAAACTCAATCAGAGGCTAATGCCCCCAACCCTCCTAACACATACGCACACACAAGCTCTCACTCTCAGTTTCTTACTCGCACGCTCTCACAGAGACCCTGAGGGGACAGCCGCGCTCTTGGGGGACCCCACCAGTCCAACTCTATAAGCGTTGCTTGAATTTGATAGACAGGAGCTGCACGGACCAGGTTACTGGTGTTGGGACTGAGAAAAAAGGGTATTACAGCCAGAGCGTGAGATATAATTATAATCTTCACTCCAAAGTATAGAGCTGTTTTTATTTAACATCAAAATGACCATAATTAAACATTATCTTAATTTACCTTGATTACAAGACAATCCTTTCAGCGCTCCACGTCTAAATATTCTCCAAAGTAAAAACACATTAGCTGACTTGAATGTGCTTGATTTGGTTTGATTTATGGTGGCATTTGTGTGGTATGCTCAAAAAGAATAAAGAGGACAGCACGGGTGCAGGCACTTTGCCACCTGTGCTAGTAGATTTGATTAGTTAATCAGGAATCACTCTGCCCAATGCGGCTTTTATAAAGCATAATTACAGCTCCAGCTCCCTTCCCAAAAAAAACCTTTTGACTGCAGATGTTTTAAGGCGCATTTTTAAAAGTTTTCTGCTTTGTCAAAATATGAGAATTGACATAAAGTTGAAGTACCATAAACACAAAAAAGACACAGCCGTTTTTAATGGAAAATAAAGGGAGCCAATATGGGAACCAGGCAATAGAGCATGCTCAGACAGAGGGCAGGGTTGGGCAGAAAGGCCAGACTAAATTTAGCGCCACCTTTTCATTTTCTAATTAGGAGATTAATACATCCTGTCACATACGTCACAATACTAACCTATGATTTATTATCCAGGCAACCAGATGGAGGGACTGGGCCAGGGAAGGAAGGAGGAGTTTGGGACTGGGCCTGGCAATTTCTGTGGAGTGTGCCATCAGTATGTGTCTGTGTATATGAAGTCGTCCGTATAAATAAACCCCAAGATTTATTGGAGAAAAACAATGTTAAAGCTGAATTAAATTCTGCCTCTTTTCTTAACAGGCTGCTATTTTACGAGTGGGAATACACAGAGGCATATGGACACACACGCACAAGCATGAGTAGACCACTGGACTGTGGATTGTGGCCATAAAGTCTGCCCTGGGCTTCATCTTTAAATCAATGTCGAAACCTGATCTTATTTCATCTAATGCATGTTTTAATCATTCTTCCTCCTGATCAATGCAGTTTGGATGCAGCCATCAGACACCGCATGGGGAAATTTACAAGTGCTCCTATTCTACTGCCTGTGTTTCCAGACGGACGTTTTACGAGGCGGTGCACAGTGTGACAGTAAATCTCTTCCTCCACTTTGCCAAAATGAAATCTCCCAGCGCTGCTCTCTATGCCCATATTTGTTTGTCTCACTGTGTTGCTTGTGCAAATGAAACTTGTATTGGCTTTGCCAAGTCAACGTTCTAGTCTCTTTATTTTAATAGTGTCTGGAAGGGGCAATAAAAGGGAAGTGTCTTTATTCAATATTCGACAATAAAGCTGGATGTAGGGAAACTTTGAAATCCCTGAGTTGCATTTAGGAAACTAATTTAAAAGGCTTTACAATCTTGTCGGTAATTGGAATTCAGCAGTAAATGAACAACAACAACAACAACAACGACACAAAAAAACAAATGAAAAAATAATTTTGGAGAGTTCTAGTTTAGAAACTGATTTAACAGGTGGCAGTGGTCTGCAGACAGAACTAAAGCAAAGGCAAATAGTATTTCTGAATAAGTAACATGCAAAGAATCAGGATATATATGCTGTTCTGTTGTGGCTGTTGGGGAGTGGGTGGTCAAATGAACAGAGTTATGTTATTAAATTACAAAATAATGGTAATGCCAATCAGTCACAGTTACTGAGAAAAAATGTCGTAAACTTCGACAGTCGATCAAAATGCGAGGGATTGCAAAAGGGTTACATCTAATATATTCTTTTTTGACAAAAAAGCTCATGCATAGAATATAACTTTCATTTTGTCATTGCATCTTTTCACTGTGCAGAAATGCCTTCTTGTAAATTGTCAGACTTGTTGCAGAGAAGCCATTGAGTGCAACACCATCAATTATAGGAGAGCTTACAAGGAGCTGTGCCTACGTCTAGACAGGCTCCACACATTGAGCAGTATGCTCTCAAATACTGAGCTTTGTTTTTGATTAATCCACCACTGGAGATCAAGAGATCAAGATATCTGAATCCAACCAATCAATCAATCATTCGATCAATCAATCAGTCAGTCAATCAATTGATCAAGTTTAATAGTGAAGTCTTACATTCATACTAATAATAGCAAAAAAAAATCACTAATATCGTAACCTCGATTTCTGCCGTGTTGCTCCACCTCTTGTGTTTGTGGAAGTTGAGCTGAATTTAAATGCTGAAACTGTACACACGTGAGTAACAGAAAAAAAGGCCTAACACAGCAGGAAACATATATTACTTAGATTACTTAGCATAAAACAATGGCAGAGAGTAGGGCTGGGTCATATGGACTAAGAATCATATCTCACCATTTTCAGCCTGAATGATGACACACAATACACATCTCAATATTTTCTGTTAGGTGGGCTAAATGTTTTAAGTTTTAGCCACATTTGAGATGTCACATATTAACCTCTATGCTTTTTCGAATGCCACCATCTTTACCGAATCCTCTCTCTCTATATAAATATTTTCTATTTTAAAAGACTCCATACATTTTGTCTTTTTTCTTTGTTATTTTATCTTCCATCTCTCCTCCTGTCTGATACAGGTACAAGTTACAGCACGATGCTCTTATATCCTCTTATATCTTATGTGAGTTGTTATGTTAGGTGTATGTGTGGTGCTAATTGTGTTGAGACTAGCAAAAGCACCAGGCACCGTGACTGCAGACTGCTATCTATCCGAAGGATCACACTCTTTAATTTGTTATTGACTCGTGTTTTGTTTTGTTTGTTTTTCAGATATTTCAAAATCCCCGTCACCAAGCATTTGTAACAGTACATGCAGTTGGTCAAACTAAAGTGTAGGAAGGAAGACTTTTTTTAATTTGAACCCAATTTGGAGTTCATCAATTATTGATATGACTTAGGTTTTTTGTTTTGTTAATTACTAAACAAAATACAAAAAAAGAGAAAAGTTAGATAAAAGTCAGTCGCTTTGTTAAAACAAAAAAAAGTAGCTTCTGCACACACGCACACACACACACACAAATAGTGCCTTACCTGAGATTTTATTATGTGTCACCGTTTCTTTGGGCTTTCTATTTTAGTGAAATCTGCAATAGCGCACATGGGCACATGGGCACCGTCTTCCACATGTGCACTCCTGCCCTAAAGGGGAACCCTAGACCCTTCAGCTGACACCTGTCAGTCACGCTGGCAACTTGTACTGACATGAGCATAACGAGCGATGGTGAGAGGCGCAGCATGAGCGGGGAGAGAAGCTTGAGAGATAAAGAAGAAAGGTGGGTGAGAAGGGAGATGAAGGGGAGGAGGAGAAGCAAGTGGAGGTGAGACTTGTGAAGCTTGTTAGAGACGCTGCGAGATGAGAGCCATGCAGCATGCTGTTTGGTGTTTTAGCACGTCACCGTCTTTTTGATTTGTTAGCATGTGTTTATGATGTTGTTTCTCTGTCTGCCTCTGTCAATCTCTATTATTAGACCCTCATATCCTCCCCCTGCTGTTTTGACACTCCCGTTGCTCCTGTTTCACACTTCGACATACACGCGCAGGGTTTGGGCTCATACGCGCTCTCACAGTTACAGACAGACAAAATAACATATAGAAAGACAATGACAGAGTCAGTGACACACATTAGTGCACGCACGCAAATTCCACACCCACACTGCTCGGGGCACAGACGCTGGTTGGGTCTGGTGGGAGTGCAATCTTCCCTCTGGGTGCTTTGAGGTGTGACGTGCCTTCAGTATCAGAGATGCAGGAGCGAACGGTGAGATTTCCTCATTCAGAGTGACTAAGTGACTAACGAATTGACTTGATCAGACACACACACACACACCTGGTCCTTTTATCAGGCTGCTGCGCTGGCTCTGATCTTCTTCATGCTGGCAGAGACAGCAATGCAGAGGACTGATCTAAATCTCTGGTCTGTGAAACTATGAGACAAGCCTAAAGGTGTGAGCCAATGGTTCCCAAAGCCAAACACTTCTATAGAAGGAAGGCTTTTGATGTCTTGCATTGAATGTAATTGACTTTGATTTGACACATGTTCTGCATAATTATCAATATGAATTCCTCATAGACAAGTGAGTGTTTAGACCCACGGGGAGCACAAAAATATCCATGAATAACACTTTTTCACAAAGTTTCTTTTTGGAAACTCAAAAAACAATAACTTTTGATCTCCTCAACAATCAACGCTCAGTGACATCATACTGCAGGCAAATGATTATCACAATAAAGTGCTGGATTAAGAAGCTAATTTTACAGGGTCTGCAAATGCCGGCGACAGTGCGCTTAATAGCGTTCTCCTGGCCCTGAGACAGAGAGAGCGAGAGCTGTTTCCGCGGCTCATATCTACGGCTGCAAGATTAGCTTGGTAATTAACCACAAAGCAATTATCGGTTGATGGGATGAGAGGTGCGTCTCAGCAAAGGTGTTTCTCAACGTGTTTAATAGGTGTTGAGTAGTTTGATCAGTCGACAGAAGTTGTCTCCGATTCCGAGGCCCGAAGTCCAACAAAGGTTGATCCACAGCTGATACGTTTGGATGCTGAGCATTCAATTAATTAGACTGTTGCTTTTTCTTCCATCCACTTTTCATTAACCTCTATTGACACCTCGGCAAAGCTCGCACGCAGGTTTACGACTGCGTCAGGATTAACAAGGAAATGGGAAGTCGGCAATAAACAAAGTTGCCAGAGCGTTTCCCTCTGGGAATATCACACTCTCACACTTGCTTGGAGAGTCAAAGAGAGGATGCATTTGAAAACAGCTTCTCTGTAACTGCATCTCTGTCTTGGGTCACAATGGTCGAAAATGCTCTTGAGTTGCCGTTTCCAAAAACCCAAGGATTTTTTTGAAGATTGACAGACAAGTGGTGAGATCTCAGTGGATAAGTGGTGTAAGCGGGCAGAGTTAGAGGGCTTTTGCTAAGTGCTATTGATGGAAATAAAGATGGCTCTCTTGAGGGGTGGGGGGGTCCAACCACTGTTCTTCAGATCAAAAACAGACTCAATCCATAAATCCAACTCAGTTGCAATTTATATAATGGCTATCTGTTTGAGGTGGTCATAAGATTTTTACAATATCGACAAACTTGAGTAGGATATTCATTCTCACCCACAAACCCTGTAGATATTGATTATTGTACTCTATCAGTCCGCCCTCATCCTTACCAAGTCTCACTTTCTTCCTCTCAGAAAAGGGCCTGTTTTTTTAATATACATACACATGTGTACATCTTGTCCACATTTTCAGTGATCCTAAGTCCTACCTGACTCGTCGTCAGACTTGTTGTCATTGTCTGAGTCAGTGAGGGTGAGGGCAGAGTTCTCACGGCTGGACACTCCTGAGCTGCGACGGGACTTTACCCCTCCTCTTCCGGCCCACAGCTGGATGGCTCGCTCTGGAGACAGCGGCCCCTCGGGGTCCGAGTCGGCATCTGAGCCGGCGCTGAGGGAATACCCCCTCTGGAGGAGGCCCAGGTCTGGACAGTAGGGAACGGCAGCGGGATGCGGAGGGGGAGTTGTCTCACATACTCCCAGCTCAGCCAGGGTGAAGTTACCCCCTGCGAGGGAGAAAGTCGAGTTACATAGGCGGAGAGTAGACAGTAATATAAGTGAAGCAGTAAATAAGACCATTACACAAATAAATGCCTGCACAAGCGAACACATATATCGCAAACAAACCCACAATCACACGCAGAGAAGCACACTAATTATGAAACTACGGAGGCGGAGGCTGAAAATTGGTCTTTGTTGTGGAAGGCAGGAGGGGGAGAGATGACGCAGCATGAATCAGGCACAAACTACAAACTAGCTGCTGGAAGGAAAATGTACTGGCCTGCAGGCCTGTTAAGACAGGCTTAGAAAAGCCTGCCTCCCTCGCTTTACTGCTCTGCATTGGCATTCATGAGATGTTGATGTGAGATCAAAGAGCTGTTCACTTGAGACCTCTCAGACTGTAGTGGAGCTGCTTTTCTGCCTTCTGGGTTTGATCATCTCCCCACCTAGTTGCCATCACAGGCTGGACCCCGGGCTCAGCGAGTATACTGCAGTCTGCTGCAGTACCGGCCTCGCTGCCTAACACTCTCCCCCTCAAGACAAACCATCTCGTCATGTCCAAAATAAATATATAAAATTATCCAAATTAAAGCACATCAAAGGAGATCAATAAACAGTGCTGCAGCCCAATTAAATCCAAGCTGAGGAAAAAGCAATTAAGGAAAAAGGCATGCTCAACCAATTTATTCTCTATACTAATTAAAAGAGTATTGTGGATGCAATCGCTCACCATCAGCTGTTGGGGCAAAGGGATCGGGGGAAAAACAGTTGTGATTCACTTCATTAGCAGTTGGGAAGGAGGGGAAGGAAGAGGCGAGCGAAGCGAGGTTGGCATTGCGGCGGCACGCTGTATGAATCAATGCGCCGGGAATCACACAGCTGTGTGACTGGGTTAACTGTGACTCATCAGGCGTACGGACGCAATCAGAGAGAGAGGAATTAAACAGATGAAAATCATCTGCTGGATCTTCACGGCTCCTCTTTACAGCCTCGCTGAAACTCGAGAGTTGTGCTGAAAGTAATGAGGGGAGGGAGGGCCTGAAAGGAAACGTAGCCGGGGAAGTGGTGAAAGGCTCTATACTTCTACTCAGACAAACAGATGGACTGAACTAGACAGCAGAGGCAAGTGAATAACTCCACAGGTGGTTTCAGCTTCTAGGCTAAAGCTTGCCAAGCATCCGATCAGCTACCAAAGTATCCAAGCATTGCAAGCCATTAGGGAATATTACCATTCCTCCTCTTCTTTGCTTCTTTGTCTTTTCCTCCCACTTGTCATAAAGAATGACAAAAGGAATCTTCTTTACAATACGTAACACTGGGGACTTTTGAATTCTCTTGGTAATTTACACTACAGTACTACAGGATCTAACTCTAGTTGCTGAACCCATACCTGAGATGAAGTAACGCAGGAGGACGGGGGAGAACTCCAGGAGGCCTGAGAGAGTGGAGCAAATGGGTTCTTGAACATCAGTCAGCAAATCATCCTGAACTGAAACCCCTAGAAAAATGTCTACTCCACGATCACAGCTAGGATAAGTCTTTATGCAAATCATTCCATGAAACCACTATGACAATAATTGGGCTACAAACACATCTTCTAGTCTAAACAAACAGCACGAGGAAGCACTTATACAACATGAAAGTGTGCGTGTGTGCATGTGTGTGTGTGTGTGTGTGTGTGTGTGCGCATGCTGGCCACATATCTAATGTTACAGCCCACAGGCCACCGCTCCGTAAAATTAACATTCAATAACCAGTGATTACACATAGAAATCCAATCGCTTCTTATCACCATCACCCGTAGACACAGCCCGATGCCGTAGCAATCTACATGTGCTCAAAGAAAGATGGATTGGTGCGAGCGTTTGAAGCAGACATGAAAATCTATCTTACTTATTCCATAAATAGAAAACCAATCGTGTGTTTGTTACATGATATTATGACAGATATGGGGACAAATATTGCGCTGCATTGTGATCAGATCAATGCCTTTCTCTTGGTACAACACCATCGCTGTCATTTTGGTGCTAATAATGCATGTTAATGTGCGTTTTGAACCTCGAGCACCCTTGGCAGCTGCTGTGAGCTCCTCATATCCGTGTTTGTTCATTGTTTGCATGCTCACATGTACAGCTGATCTGTGCATGCAATATAAATGTGCTGTATATCAGAGTCAGAGTGCCCTATAGCGCAAAAACCAGCATTTTGTAGAGTGCTTCCCTGAATGCTTTTCACTGAGCAAAGAATAGAAGGGAAGGGAGGAAGGAGAAACAAACGGATTTGAAAAGAAACACACGGGATAATGTGAGTGTGTATGTGAAAAAAACAAGAGAGAACAGCAAAATACAAGATTATAGAACACGAGATGCACAAAAAAGGCCTAAATCAGTACTGTGTATGCTGAGTCAAACTCAAATTAAAATAGGGCGATACTGAGTGAAAAAGGAAAAACAAGAAAGACGGAAACATACACACGTGACCTGTGAATGTGTGTTCAGGCATTTGCAGTTGTGTATAGGATGAAAGCAGCATGATTCAGAAAGCTTTCCAGAATTCTTTTCACCAACAGAGCAAACGGCAGAGCGGAAGGGAGAGAAACAAAGACAGTAAAACAGTGTGAAATGTGTGAAAGAATGTGAGAACAAGAAAGAGAGAGTACGGGGGTTACTACATCATAGAACGAAAGCTTGTTTTTCAGCGTGCATGGAGACACAGTATGAGATGTACTAGACACGACTTAATCAGTACATGTGCTCGATCAAATTCAAGTAAAAATGGGCTTTATTAAGTGATGTTGGAAAAATGAGAAAATACTAGAACAGAGGCAGAATTAACAAGCTGATTGAAGCTAAATTTAGATTGATTTTAGAGTCCTCCTGGAAGTAATGCAGGGAAAAAATGTCCAACCAACAAAAGTTAAATGTGATTCGCCTTTGATGCAAACCAAGGTGCTGATCTGGCCATTTAAACATTTTGCTGCTCTTCATAATCATCATAAAAAAATAAAATCATTCTCTCATCTAATATTGTAACCTGATAAGCCATCAAACTTACGGATTGCTCAAACATCTGAGATGTAGTTATTGCCAGCACATTTTTTTAACCTGTTTACACACAAATGATCACTAGTGATTAATGCTTGGCCCACGCTAAAGGATTTTTAAAATCTTGACAGATTCTGAAATTTTGAGAGACCTCACACACGCCAACAAAAAAAATCATGAGTTTAACAGTTTTATCCCTTTAGTGTGGAGTACAACAATATGATCAAAACTGCACACTGCACGCCGACAGATTCCATTCACAAACACGTGACTTTAGAGTAACACCTTCCTACTTTCGTATGTGACTGGTTGTCGTATATCCATAAATAAGGATAATGTTCCCAGTGTCTATTTCAAGGAAATGCATTTCTTTCCGGGAAGATAGAAACTACCTTTACCTTTTTTCAGCCTGCATTCCATATCTAACTGATAAAGACGATCTGGCTAAGACAATGTGACTACTTTTCATATTTAACTGATGAAGACGATTTGACTGTAATGTCACAATGTAATCGTGGCAGAAAAACCTCACTCAGATTCTTTTTAACTATACAAACTCACATGACAATCAAAATGATCCAAATTAGCTAGTTACTGTCATACGATCTCCCTGAAATCCACTGCCAAAAGTAAAACTTTTTGAACGTACTCGAGGCAAAGTCCAGACTAAAATAATACAGAGGGGAGGAGGTTCACAGGCACATCGGATATCATAGAGATTCCCATAGGAATGAATGGGCATCCAGTTGATTCGCCTCCATACACAAAAAACAAATGTGGCATACAACAGGCAGGAAGATGGTAGATTTTGGACTCCTTTGGACTGAAAATTCACAACTAAAAAAAGAGAAAAGTATGGATGAAGTTGTGGAGATGGCGAGAACATGGGCTTTATGCTATCGCGTTTTTTATTGCTACCACGGCTGTGGTTGTTGTGTTTCCATCTTTAGTCAGCTTGCTTCCCAATTGGCTATAATTTCGTCCAACACGACAATCCACAGAGTGCGTGCTCGACTTTCCTCATGTTTTCCCCCACACAACAGCATATCAGATTGTAAATGTTGAACATGTCTAATATTTGCAATATGAAATCGGCGCCGACGTTCTTTTGAGCAGATTGTATCTTTCTTAACACACATCACACATCAGGAAAATCTGACAAGATAATCTTTAGAACGATTAAAAAAGTCTGGACCTTCTGTAGGATTATCAAAAGGTGAGAATCTGGCCCAAAATTGGCGCAATTATCTTGTAGTGTGTAGCCCACTTAAGCTATTTCAGAGAGTCATACCAATATTAATAAAGATTTAAATGTCTTGTTTGAACATGCTATACATTGTTAAAATTCATTAGATTATCCATTAACCCGCATACATGCACTTTGGCCTAGATGTTTTTCCATGGTGTTCCAACGAAGCAAAAATCCCCCCAAAAGTTGGGACTTTAGAGGTTAATGCAACAAACTATGGGCCCCAGACTGAATCTTACATATTTACACTGACTTACAAAGACCCATTGTCTGTTTGGAACACTGCATGACTGAAGCGAGGGCTTCACTTTTGTGCTGGCTCAGTAGGGATTTTAGCTCCCCGCACCTTAGATACATCATCATTTGGAGTATTCATGCACGGCTTGTTGTTCCTCAGAAAAATAAGTGACACAGGGGAAAAAGACGCATCTTGTTGAAACTCAAATACAATAGTGTGAGTGGGAATGGCATTTGCAGTGATCCATTAAACCACATGTACTTCCCTTGATAAAAGTCATTATGGATGTGTGTGGGAGCGAATGCAAGCAATGTGCGCCATGTGTGTGTGTGCGCATGCAAGGATGAAGGTTTGTGAGTAAAAAAGCTTTGTGGGATAGAGGGGCCTATCATTAAAAAATCATTTGTGCTTGTTAGCAGTTTGACAGGCAAAGTATAGGCAGCAGGACTCTGCATTATGCTGGTTGACTTTCCCTCACCCCACCGTGTAATTCTGTAAAGGACGTAAAACAGGCAGAACGTGTAGGCTTCAGTGCCTGCAATTATGTTGCTTTTCCCAGATCCAATAGTTTACGGTGCAGGCCACCCTCGGACATGCCATTTTGAGCTTTGAGGGGAGCGCCAATTCAAAGCAAGTTCTGATTTGTCCTGAAGTGCTGAACTAGTGAACTGATTTGCTCCTGGGTGGAAGATGTATCAAAATCAGGAAGCAAGTGCAACTGTGCACGGTAGGTTCCCCCCAGCAAACCCCAGAAATAGCTGAAATTACTGTTAATAACAGTAAAAGCCTTATTTTCTTTGTCACGGCTATGAAAATGCTAGAATTTGGGGCTAATAGCAGCCAAATGTGTCATTTCTTAATATTTTCCATTTTCATTTGCATCCAATTCAAAATTCATCTGCACTGCACTTTAGTTTTCCCGAAAAACTGAATTTCTCTTTTGTGTTTTCTTTTCTGTGAATTATGTAGCAATAAAAATATATATTGTATATATATTCCTGTCTAATAAGAGGAAGCTTAAGTGAAAAAAAGTTTCAAATGGCACAAGAGAAAGAAAGACACAAAGTAGTCAAGGAAACAAGAAATGACAAAGTGGAGACAATATCACATCCAGAGGGCCCATATTCCAGCTTCCCTGTGATCAGATCCCAAAAGAAGTTTTTCTCCCTTGTCTCCAATAATCTGTCACGCTGTCACCTCCCATTTGCTTAATACAAAGAAAGGCTTTTTAAAAAAATCACTGATGCTCACTTTGCTATTAAAACGTAAGGGAGGGCGAAGGAGAGAGGGATTAGGAAACTGGAGAAGAGGTGGGAAATATTACAGTTTGTGTAATTAGTTGCACACATTTCTCACTGTCAATTTCACTTTTTCAAATCTCTCTCTATTGTTGTCTTTACACACACGCAAAATGGCAAGTGATGGAATTTCACAAGCAGAATGCCAAAAAGTACCTAAAGGCATTAATACATCTGAAAATGATTCCCGTCACTAGTGGTTTTAGTGTGTGTTCTTACTTTGAATTATTCCTAAAAAATAAAATTTTAACAGTGGTGATTTCCATGTTACAAGCTGCATTAAATTTATTTGATTTTTATGTATTACATTTAAATTGTTTCTTGTTTTCCTGGCTTTTGCCTGTTTCTGTGATGTTAGAGCATAAAATGTCACATTCGTGATTAGTACATTCTTATCCTGCGTACCTGGAATACTAAAATAATTTAAAAAAAAAAAACAAACAAAACAACTATGTGCACACTCACGACACATCTACTGACGATACAGATATTGAGAAAAAAAAGAAAGCTCTGGGCTCATTTGCGGCTACAGTACAGATGGTCGTCCTTTCTGTCGTCTCATCTCTAACCACACACACACACTCCTCCACTCTCACGGCCACTATTCATCCTCCATCAGACACTTGTCTATCTCTGCCCATGTTCATGCTAATCACCTCCTTTTAAGTGTTGCCCTCTTTGTATAGATAGTGTTGAAACTGAAGGAGGAAAATCAGTACATACACATATGCAAAATGGGTCGTGCAGAGAGCCCAGAGACAATTGCTGGTGTCTGAGTGAGAAAATTCATGAAGTTATGAATTTTGAAAGGTTTGGTTATTGAATTCATTTTGGTGTCAAAGCAATGAAAAACGATCCACAGTTTTGCTTGCACGGGATGCCCGCTGAGCAACAATGTGTAAAGACGAGAAAAATGTACTTCATCTCAAGTTGATGAGAGGAAAAAAAAAAAAAAAAACAGGGAGCAAAACAGAGAGCGAGGCGAGCCAATGACGAAAAAGGGCATCATAACATGAGGTAGTGAGGAATGATGAAACTCTCGGTCACAGTGTCTGAGGGGAAAGAGACAGACAGACAGAGAGCAGACAGACAAAGGAGTCCTATATATACCTGAGTGATAAGCCAACATGTTGGAGTGGCTTCGACTTACATACAGTTTATATAAAAGTTAAAGTTCAAGGTCACTGTTGGCTGTGGGAGTGAGAATGGAGTTTGTTGGATTGTTGCGCACCTACAATTAAAGTACATACACTCACATGAACACTCAGTGCAGCAGTAGAGAATACTAATAAACATTCTCACAAGTCAGGGTTTCCATGGCAATGAGGTGACGTTGTGTAAAATGAAGTAAATGTTGCACGGCTGCATGCACACACACATCGGATGTAAGGATGCTTTCAAGTGTTTTCAAGTCTACACATGCTGATAATGAGATCAAAATCTTTAGTTTGGGATTTGTTGTACACATAAAATACTGTTTTATCATAAGTTTCTAGTGGGCTATCATGACTATTTTGAGTATACCTCAATTACACATGGGATTACCAGCCAGGTATGGCCATGTTCATGTTGGTCAATTCTGCACCCAAGGAGTTATGTCTGATGCTAATGCTATAGCGGGATATAAACCCAAGGCGTGTTATTTGCTAAGAACTAGTCTGTAAACACACAAGGTTAGAAAATCTGTGGCACATTTAGCAGCTAGAGATGCAGATGTTTCCCTCAAGAACTGATGAAGACTAAAACAAACCTGCAGGTGACCGAACAGCTTGATAAGCTGATAAAATGTCGACATTATTATTCGACTGATATATCAGTTTGCCAATATTATCAGTATGGTCTGTGTTCCCACTGGGTGCAGCACTGGGTGATCTGTTATTTAATTAATAATAAGTGAAGTGTTTACTGTTCAGTGCACTGATGTTGGGAATAAAGTTTGCTAAAAATGTGACCTGTCTCCATTACATATCTCTGTTGCAAGTATTTGATCACCACAGTCGACGACAAATGGTTAGTGAATTATGGAAGAGGGCGAGACTATAATGTAGTTAAGTTATGACCATTGAAAGTGTGTCTGTTTTTATAAAGTTTGGCTATGTTACATAAATCTGTTTAGAAGTTATGCACCTTTCTGTGAGAGGCCACTCCCACTGCCACGCCCCCTTTTTGACAGTTGGCCCAAACAGTTAATCAGTTGTACTTTGGTTCATTAACCAACCTTGGCAGTAAATCTTGTGCAAGTCTGTGGATCTATTTGGAAGTTATGCACCTTTTTGCAATAGACCACACACACTGTCACGCCTCCTTTTAGCCAACTGACCTTTCGCTAAGCTCAGCCCTCTAAAGCAAACAGGCCAATCAGAGTGTTGCATCTGACAGCTCTGCCCATGAGTGCGACAACTGCACGGCTGTGCCCCATTGAAACTTATCATATCTTTTTAGATTTTCTTCATTTTCAGGCTGGTTATGCGGATTTTCGAGGACGTTGTGGTTAAACATTGAGGCTTGGGCACTTTAAATAGTGATGCTTATTATTCTGTGAGGTTCGAAGGAGATATACATTCTTGGCCTTACCAAAATCAAACTCTGAAAAGTGTAACGCTATGCTCTGGGCAAAACAGTTTCCACGTCCTTATTCCCTATTGACCACAACACAGTTTGAAAGGCACAGTTAACATTGCGTCTGCTTCGGTAACCTTTTAATAAATATTGAGGCCATGTTGCCTTGTTATTGGCAAATATTTAGGGTTACGGTTAGGGTTATTGGCTGTTTAAATTGAGTTACTTCGGCTATAGCTGTTAAGAACGTTGGCAAGCCTAACAT
>JAPZDX010000025.1:6369085-6385449 GCA_029783625.1 Naso annulatus
GCTTCTCCCACCACCATGCTGCCTCTTCCATCTTCTCCCCCACTCTCCCCCACTCAGATATGAAAGGCAGATAAAATATAGATGCCCTCCCAGTGCTCCAAACAGCCCCTCTCCAAGGCACCCCCTCATCTCTGAGTGTATCTACACAGACCTCTGACACAGCCATGCGTCTCCCCCTGGCTACAACAGCACCCATAACATCTATAAAGAGGCATTTGCCAACTTTTACATCTGCAGGTCCATTAAGAGGTATGACTACATCCCTGACAAATTCCCTGGAAACACTTGCCGGAGTGAAACTATAATTTACTGAGCTGATGACAGAAGATGGCACCCCAGTGACAACGCAGGAGAGGAAATTAAGTTAACAGTGTTGCGGTAAGTTGTCTTGGATATGACACACAAATGACGGCGTCTGGTAAGTGAACTGGTGTGAGTCACGTCACCACGTGTGTGTACCACTAGCCTGAATCACGGTTGCTCGTGTGTGTATTTGCTGTGTGTGAATTTACTATCCACTTCTCCAGCCTACTCCTTGTCTTCTGCCAGCTGCTCAGCTTCTCACTCCATTTGCTCCAGACTTCATACACATCTGCCCACAAAATCCATCCATCCATCTCTCTCTCTCTCTCTCTCTCTCTTTCTCTCACACACACACATACACACACACACAAACACTAACTCTACAGTCATAAAACTGCACACGAACCATCAGCCAAAGCAAAGAGTGTTCAGTGAGGTGCATCACGTAGCTCTGAAAATCTTATCGCTGGCTTGTGACATAAACAAACTAAACAACAGTGGACCGCATCGACCACGGTCAGCTGAAAAACTACCACTTTCTCCCTAATCGCTTTTGCTTTTCCTCCAGCGGGTTCAATTCACATTATTTCTGTTTTTGAAACAGGAACGTCCTTGCAAACTTTAGATGGTGTCTCAGAAATTCCTTTTCTTCGCGCTGGTTGCAAATAAAAAAATCTGAAGCCTCCCAGATGCTCTTGTTAGGTGAAAGGATGAAAGCCAGCGAGCGGAAAAGTAGGTAGAAAGCTGGAGTAAGGGGGTTTGATGCAGTCTCCTGAGTGAGGGGAAGAGAGAGGGAGAAAGAGAGTAAAAACGAGGGGGAAAAGTGTCCTCTAAAAAAGAAAAAGAAAAAAAAGAGAAGTAATAGCTCATTGATGCAACCATTTCCTCAGAAACCAGAGAGTTTTCTTGAAGAAGAAAAGGGAGAAAAAGGCATTTGTCCTCAGCCTTTTCTCCTCCTCAACCCTCCTTCCTCCCCCTTTTTCTTTAGGCTCTTTGAGCAGGAGCTGGAGCATCTCTCAGAGAAATGACAGTTCTTATACAGGAATTTGGTTCTGTAATTAACCTGCTCATTTGCTAATTTGACTGTAATCAAGCCTCTCATCTTTCCCAGCGGGGTGCCATAGCTCTTTGAGCAGACAAGGCAGGAGACAGTAGCAGCCAGCTCTGTGATGAGTTGCATCAAGAGCCTCCTCTCCTTTACCTCACCTTCTGAAAAACTGCGTGCTCACAGGAATGAGCCAACAAGTTGAGGTAAAATGCATAGCCGAGGCTGACACATATGGTGTAGTGTTTAAAAAAAAAATTGGCCAGCCAAGGACGAGGCTTTCCTTGGGGCTGCTCATGTCTGCTGTAGCTCTGCCGTGTGTCTCAGCCCCCGCAGCCTCTGTTAGGCACACACACATTTTGAGAAAAAAGGAACACACAGGCATAGGTATTCTTCATTGAAAACCATTCAAACCAAACTATCCAGCTGACATTTACATCTGTCAGTACCCAGCGTGTGTCCTTTTCTTCCCCCTGAATGATCAGAATCCAGTATATCTCTTCTGATTCTCTCTCTAATGCGCTTTCATTCTCGCTCTTTTGCTGAGTCTGTGTCTATCTCTTTTTCGCTCACATTCAGACACGGCGACAGACTCACACTTCACGCCGAGCGGGACTCTCTCGGTTGCCACTGGCAACAGAAGTGAAGGGGTAATGGCATCAGACCGGCTATTAGTTTTGATGTGAACTTCATAGTTAACAATTATGAGAGGACGAGAGAGACCGAGCCGCTGGGGCAACATTTCCATGCCGCCTGTTAATCCATAATGGGACTGATTGAGCCGCACTCAAAACGCAACACTTCAGCTGGAGTAACCTGATCGGCCTCGAGTCGAGCTCGGATTCTGATTGGGCAGAAGCTTGGCCGCCTTAGCCCACAGAAAATCTGTTCATTGGATGGATCTTAGTGTAATAGCTCCAAGTAATTGGAGACTGTGGATTGCATCAGACAGCTCAGATGCATTAATTTCATCTATTAAAAAAAAAGAGTCTTAGTAATAAAAAGAATAATATACATAGGCACTGAATTATCAAAGGCCCGTTTGTATTGCTTTAATTAAAGATTCTGGCTGAAATATGAATTTATTATCATGATTTATGGTGAAAATTATCCTCTGCTACACACTTGTACAAATAGTATACTTCTTTTTAATTGTCCATTCAGTGAGACAGACTGATGTGATAAAAAAGCAGTTCAATCCAATTAGGTGAGCTTATGCTACACAGATTTTAACAGCCAACATGCGTACCTCACTTGTGAACTCGTTTAAATAGAATACTTTGATCAAATTATCTAATTCTTGGTGGCCTGTGTGTAATTGACAGAAGTGTAGTCAGAGAGGGAGGAGGTGGCAGGCAGACAGAGATGAGGAAGAAGTTATTGAAGAACAGAGGGGTTCTGACTGAGAAGGCGCCTGCCTAACAGTCAGTTTCAAGAGAGAAAAAAAAAATGTCTTTGACACATCGAGTGTGACTGAAGAAGTTCTACTCATCCCAGTCTTTCCTCTGTCATTCTCTTTATGTCTAATAGTTTTTATATATAATTCATGAGGCAACTGCTATCCCAACTCTGCGTTACTTCCTTCCTTCCTTCTTCCTCACATCTCCGTCTAACTTTTTGGGTCCCTTATTTTCCCCAGCACTGATCTGTGGTGAATTCTGCTCTCCAGATGACACCACAGCAGGTGTTGTGATTGTAAGGATCAGCCCGTCTCGGTCCAATCAGACACTTGGAGAGGTGTCCGGGAACGGGAGTAATCCCTTAATGAGACTAGCACACTGACATACTTGTGCCTTATAAAAAGGTGTCACACACGTGTGAGATACAGCATGTGACACATTAACCCGGCCTCGGTAACCTACACTCGTTGATGCCGAGCTATTGTGACAAAGAACCAGCATTTGCCTCCGGATATAAAAGACTCAGTCCAAACACACACAAGAAACAGACACAAGGTAAGGATGCAGCCCGCAGACTAATGATTGGTGCATTTTGCTGTGTTGTGTGAGGCGTCTCCATGCAGTTGCCATCTCCACACAAAATGGTAACGGCACAAAAGGAAAATGGTCGGTTGGCATGGCGACAGCGCCGAGTCAAAGTCTAAAGAGCTACTGGGCCCAATTACGAGTGTTTGGTCAAATGTGCATGCAAGCATACACCCACACATCCACACACACACACACACACACAGATCCCACATGCACATGGGTAACATTCCCTGCAGATGATGTTGAAGAGGTGAGCAAAGGATGTGTCTCTCTAAAAATAACCCTCTTTTAAAAATCTCACAGGTAGGCTCCAAGCTTCCTCCACAATCCCACAATGCATCTCACCTGACGACCACCATCTGGAGTTCCAGTCTGAAAATGACCCTTGGAAGGACCCCTACCTGGCATTGACCTCAGTTAAAAGTTTTCCATCAGTCTGTTTATGCATTTCCTCTTTAATAACTTCAAAAAAGCTGTCTCAGTAAAATGAAGTTTGCTGCCTCCCAAAAAAAGAAAGGTATATGGGATTTAAAAAATAGAACCTAAAACTTGTGCTACTTTTAGTTTCCCTTAAATCTTCAGTAGTTTCCAGCAGAAGTTGCTTGTGGGCCCCTGGCTTTACTGTTCTCCTTCTGATCTCTTTACACTACGCAGAGACATAACTCGCCTACTCTTCAAAAGGCTGAGCTGCATCAGGGCCACATAAAAAATTCCCTGATGAAGCAAGATCCAAATGAGCTGCACGTTGCAGTGGAGGAGAAGTCAATAAAACTGGATGGATTTTCAACCAGGGAGCAATTATATGTTTTTGTAGTGGGATGATATTTGCCTCAGAATGTTGTACAATTTGTATGTGTCTCTTCTTGTATGTACCTATGTGCATTTTATATTTATAGACAAAGGTGTAGCTCTCCAATCAGATACAACAAAGTATGTCAATATAAAAATGGACTGACATGCTCCTGTTTTCTCAAAATTATGCATGCATGCAAGTGAAACAACTTCTTGAACCATTCACAGCTTGGGCCCAGCAGTCCTCCACCTCTAACTCCTCCAGGCGTGGCCAGAGGGGAAAGAGGATGGCAGACAGAGCACACACTCCCATGAGATTAAGGTTATTTTTAGATAAGCGCCCCCTGGCTGCGCTGGAGTGCAGACATGTACCTGTGACTAATCCATAGCACACACACATGCAAACAAGCACCACATGACCACAGGCTCTGCATGAATGCATGCTCACAAGTTTGTCCATGCATGCTAATGAAAAGGAAAACACTCGATTTAACTCGGCACGTGTCACAGTCTTCCACGTTCAAAGGTGCATTAAAGTGACTAAGAGACCATCACAGAAATAAGAATAAAAGAAGTGCATTCAGACGACTTCACACGCAAAGTATTGTGTGGTTGGACTTTTGGGCATGTGACCTCTTCACCCCAAGACAAACCGCAGTTGCCACAGCAGGAGTGTCGCCACCTAACCCTTCCCCTCCGCTCTCACCTTTACAGAAACAGAGGTCCCATCTAAGTTTCAAACCCTGTGAAATATTCATCAGCACCGAAAAAGGAAAACTTTTAATACACATGAAACAAGACCCTGCTGCCTTTGTTGTTGCTCCCTATCTCTTGCTCCCTCTCTTTTTTCCCTTCCTCCCTCGCGCCTGGTCCCTCTTCTGTGGTTCTCATGAATAATGAAGGCCCTATAGAATCCAGTGGCTCAGATTGTCCCTGCAGTCGGATACAGCTCTCCTGTATTGATCAAATAAACTCCTTAAATAATTAACCAAGCCTTTGTCATGCAAATGAGTGGCTGCAGCAGTGAGTGCGTGTCTGTGCGCTTGTGTGGCTGCGAGTTCAAAACACGGGAAGTTGCTGAAGGTTCATGTTGGGGCCCACAAACAAGCTGCACCTCGCTAACAAACTTGTGCAAGTTAATTTTGGCGTGGACGTGAATTATTGAACAATGCAAATGAGATTCAGATTAAGCTAACAATCTCATTAATCACCTACAGGGAGTATGTGCTCTGTCCCAACATACATTTCATTGTGTCTCTGATGTCTTTCATAAGCCTCGCCCTTCTCCGTAACTCTTTCACTTGCTGGTAATAGAGATGATAAATGTTAGTAATTAGAAAATATGAGATAAAGTAAAAAGGGCAGACAGAAGTGGGGAAAAAATATATATATATAATTTATAGGGGAATCAGCGTGGAGCTGCTGGTTTACCGAGAGTTTACAAACTGTGAGGGAGAGATGTGATAAATTTCACTCATTGTGTTTTTCATTCATTCCCGCTCTTCAATAGCTCTGGCAACATACAGGCGCTGGGAACGAGAGTCTGCCATTCGACTTTGTGTCTTTCTTCCAAGGACAGGCTCTTTTGTAAAGCAACCGTTCTTTGTCACAAAATGCTCATTTTCATTCAACCCCCATTTTGTCCCATTCTGTAACTTCTGTTTGATATAAGTGGGTGTCTCTTCTGTAGTCTTTTACCTTCTGCTTTTAATGCAGAGTCTGTACTGGTACTGGCCAGCATACATTGTTACAGATCCTTAGCTGTATGGTGCAATGTCTTGCCATTGAAACCGTTCTCTAACTTCCCTGAGTTGCACTTAAAGACTAAAAATATGTAAAAACCACCACGTAGAAAGCAACAGGGTTTGTCCTGAATTCTTTTAGTCTCTAAGCGGAACTTTTGACTGGTTATGAAGAGTCTAAATTTAATACGGATGCCTCACATCTTACATACATCTGCAAATGTGACCATCACCTGGAGATTGGACATTACTATCCTGTCTTTTACAATGCCTTTGCCACGTCTGCTCAGTCAGCGGAAATGCAATGAAACTCTTTACAGCACACAAAGCAGAAGAGATGATTTGTTGTTTACCAGCATGATTATTCCACTGTTCTCTTTTTTTACTATCTATGGTTGGAGGCAGGAGGATTTTTTCTTTTGGATAATTTCAATATTTTGTTTTTAGGGTTTACCAACCTTTGCAAGGTTGGACGGATGTCGCTTGTTTTGGATTCTGCCAGCAGCGGAAGATTAAGATCTTCTTGTTATTTTCCTGCAAATTCATGAGTTTTTTTCCTTGCAGCCTTTTCTTCCCTACCTTTTAGTCGGATTTAGCAAATATTTTAGCCCAGAATCATCATCATAAGCATCCGGAATTTGAAGTGACATTACTGTAAATTGTGCCTATTTAGAAGAAAACACCACACTGACTTGGATGAGGTGATTGCGTTTGTTTATCAGGAACTACAACGCAATGGACAGATGGAAGGTTATTGCTGGTTAGACCACATGCCATGTGCTTGCACATGTTCCATGTACTTGCACATGTTCTATGTACAGCAGTGGCAGAATCAACATGCATTGTTATTTGACAAGATTGATAGGTTATCCCAGGTTAATTGACATGATGAATGTACATGGAGGACTTAATTTTGAATGAGAACGCCAGCTCGCCAATTTGGCAACATTTAGAGTTTCAAACAGGAGAAAATGGCGAGCCTCCACCCCCCACCCCTGGATGATAACTCTGTCCATCATGATATGTTGGTGGGATAATATTGTGATATTAAATTTCAGATATCGCCCAGGCTTACTGCCCAGCTCTGTGTGAGTCCTGTTCTTGTGAGCTTTTAAAGAGGAGCATAAAAAACATCACAAGCTGGCATGGCATGAGCACGGCCCAGGACTACAAGGCTCTGCGATGGGTTAATAAAACCAAACAGAACATCAGTGGTACCCATCTACCAAGCACAGAGCCCAAAGGATATTAAAAGACAATACCCACCCCAGCCACAGCCTGTTCACCCTGCTGTTGTCTGGCAAGAGGCACAGAAGTACCTGCTGCTGTAGCACCAGACCACAGGACAGCTTTTTTATCTCAGGCTGTGAGGCTTCTTAACCCATCTAAATGTTAAAAGTTAAAAAATAAATAAACAAATAAAAAATCCTGATCTTAACAACTGATACATTCACATGACTGTAATATCTGTTTTTTAGTTGTGGCATATTTCATTGTGCAGCCTTTTGTTGTAAATTGTAAATAAATAGTTAAATAAATGATATACCTTGAGTTTTAAGTTATATTTGGAAGCGGAACTTTAATGGAAGCCCAACAATTATCATTATCAGTTAAAGTTTTCATTTATTTTTGACATCATCAACCTCCCCATCAAGATTCAATGGTAATGACTCGCCCTTGCAAACACCATCTGACCTCCCTGGTTTAGCTTTTATCTTTATATTGTAAATGTGCTTGTCATTCTGCTGTACTTCCAATTATGTGTGTTACCATGAACAATTTAAGACTACAAAGGTGGTTACCAAATTTGGTCGCTTAGAAGCAGCTTTTTACATGTTTCTTTTATTGTTTGCCCCTTCCTCACACCTCTTCTCTAAAACTAAGTTATGACTGAAGTACGGCTCAACTTTGACTACTATCTCTTCATTTTTTCATTTCCATGGCAACTGGCAGTGTGTACTCTGCTCTCCTCTAATCCTTTCTTTTCCTCATTATGCTAATTAAGACCACTCATAAGGATCACACCAATAAGTGCTCTTTTCTCTATTTTCTTCTCTCCAGCTCCTCTTCCCCTCTGTGCTTTACTCTGCTCATTTAATCACAATAGCTCAGAGAGTTAGGAGCATAAAAACACAAATTTAACCCTGCTGCCACTGATGTACTGTTCACATTGAATGGTGTTAAAAGCTGATTTCATGGCAAATTAAATGTTAATTTTTACTCTGCGTAGCTGAGCACTAATTTGCTTTTTTTCCTTGTTTAAATATATACATGCATAATTGCGTGTGTGTGCTACCTGTGTGTGTAAATGTGATGTGTGTGCATGCCTGAGTGGCTGCGAACACACATGCTAACACGCCTGTCCTACACTGTATGTGTTTCAAGGGAATATTAAGCAAACACAGCTCCCTGTGAACTCTTTACAATTCCACAGGGCAACTTTTAGAGCTACAAAGGTGTTGCCTCAGCACTCAGCTTTAATCAGCAGACAGAATTTCGTTGCCAAGCCCTGTTTTGTCATATGATCTTGGTGATGTTGTGACTTAGCTTTGGTCACAAATCTGTTATCAGAAAAATGCAAAAATCCCTTTCATTCTGATTCATTCTGATGCATAGTTAGGGCTGGGCACTACATCAGTATAGTATTGTATCATGATATGAGACGAGATATTGTGACAGATTTTGGATATTGTCACATCAGGATATGGCGTAAGTGTTGTCTTTTCCTGGTTAAAAAGGCTTCATTACAAAAAAGCGATGTGATTTTCTAAACTTACCAGACTGTTCTTGTCGTTTTTTTCATTTACCTTTACCCACTTATCTACATTACTGATGATTATTCATTAAAAAATGTCATTGGTTTAATTTTTGTGAAATCATCAATACAATGCAGTCTCAGTATCAAAGTATTTGGTCAAAAATATTGTGATATTTACTCATTTTACCACCTTAGCTGCCCCCACCCTGCAGAACAAGGCATCAGTCACAACCTACATGATCATTAATTATTGATAGCGACCGATATGAAACTTCATAATAGTGATAGGTTTTTCAACTGTATTGTCCAGGCCTATGTATGATCTGTCTTCAGTGTTGGAACTCAACAGAGACTGAGCGATGGCAGACAAAAAAAAGAGAAACATCAGAACGAAGGCATATGCTCACTTCTGTCTTTATCTTGCTGCCAAAACGGCTGTATTCCTACTGACTCTGCCTTTGTGGCCCCATATGAGCTATTTAGCTTGACAATTGACAAATTACATGAAATTGGAATGGAAAGGGGCAGTTGACATTTGCGTAGATTTTTGTCAATAAGCATTGTCACCCCTGGATGCCCCGTGTTTAACAGCAACAGACCTTGATTTAATTACTCCTCCAAGATCCACATCTATCCACTGTCACTCACACAGCACAGCACAAATGCCAAAGAGGCGAGTAGACCAGTATTGGAGAGGTTTTTTGGGGGGGCTGTGGTGCTGGGGAAGGGTTGAAAATGCCACCTTTTTTGCCTTTTCCACAGTTCCAGAATAGCAGACAAAACAGTGGAAAATTTATTTTTCATGAAAATACGACACGTTGACACAAGATGGCATGTATAATTATGCAAAATCACCAGGAATCTAATAATGAAACATGTCACTGAATTATTAACCTTGAATCTCAAATTACTCTGCTTTTCAGTTTGAGTGGGTTCTTTCATATAGTTAATATTAACACTGCACACTAATAGAGTACTGATAATATCTTGCTTTTTGCGCTCATTTTCTATTTGCTAACATATGGCTCTTTAGTTACAGTTCTTTAATTTCTGTGTTTACCATTAAAGTTCTCACCCAGCTTTCTCACTGAATCAGCTCTGCTCTCTGTTTGCAACTCACGCGTGCCTACAGGGACCAAAAGCATTCATCCCCCACAGCTATTCTTAACATGCTCACTTGATGGCTTTAGTACGCAAACCAACGTGCACATCCCAACACACACACAAGGAACTCGCCTTGCCGAGGGAAGGCAAGCAAACTTTCCCCCAGTGCGGCGACATCTCCCCAGGACAGGAAAAGTAAATGAACAAGAGTGATTTGTGTGTAAGTGTGGAACCAAACACACAATGTGTTTCGCCATAAAGCTTTTCTGTCAGCTCTGAAGGCTTCGGGAGCACATGGCCCATACAAATAGGCTGCCGCAGGGCCCGCTTCCTCTAATACGCCACAACCATCAGCAACAGATGACAGAGTGGGAAGGGTGGCGACACGGAGCTAGATCACCCCTAACTGAGGGAGACAGAAGGCAGGCTGGGGGTAGAGGGAGTACGACATTAGAAGGACCAGCAGACAGGCATGCAGGGGGAAAAAAAAAGTTTGCTGTCACAAATGCATGGGGAAATAATAGCACAAGCAGCACAGAAGCAGAAAGGATTTGAATAATTAGATCTTAGATAAAGGGAAATATAAATGCATGTACAAATGAGGAGCAGAAAGGCAGCACTGCGTGTTTACCCTGAGAGGTCACATGTAATGAGTCTGTGCATTCTGGGTTGCCAAGAAGAGCAATGTGGGTGTCTTTAATAATGACATGTTCTATGAGACAGAAAGGCGGGGACAGAGCAACTAAGACAGAAAAACCACACAGAGATATTAAAGCAGGAGATCCAAATAAAATGATTGACAGAGTGAGACAGAGAGATGAATAAAGAGAGGAAGAGCAGAAAAAGGAGAGCGACTGAGAGACGGGGGGTAGTGAGACATTGCAGGAGACTTTGCTATGACAACCTTTACAGAACTCAGCATGCTCCCAAATGTACAGCTGAAATGTCACCGACAGTAAGCAAGAGAATGCTCTTCACACACACACACACACACACACACACACACACACAAATCTGCACACACATAGGTGAGACAACTAACACAACCTGATCATCTTTTAAGGAGACCGGGATAGCTGAAAATGTGCAATTCAACACGAAAACAATGTGACGACACTTTCGTGGGAAAAAGAAAGTCTTGGTTGATTCAATTAGTTCCTTTCCTCTCAGCCTTCACTATTTGATTCATTCTCTTTAGCTGCTGAGAAATGAGCTACATTCAGTCGTACTTAACTCCGACAGCGTGCCATTTCTAACCCGGATTTTTATCACAAGTGTCTAAAAGGCTCTAAAGCTCCTAATGAAATAAGCAACACAAGTCTAATTTCACAGGGAGTTCAAGAATTTATGAATGTGTGACGTGCATGGCTTGTTTCCATTGTGTTTGTGAGTGTGTGTGTGTGTGTGTGTGTCTTTGTGTATTTTGTGCCACTCGTGACAGAGTTAAGAAGTGCCCCACCTGCTTGAGCACCTTTTAATGATTATTGATGAAGTTGCTCAGTTAAAGAGAAAAACAATTAAGACCCTGCCAGTGCAGAGTCCACACGACTAATGAGCGGTAGCCTGCCTGGGCCTGCTCGCTGTACTGCTGACTAGTGTGTAAAACCTAATGGAAGCAACACTTGTTTTAATCTCACCTGAATCCTAAAGGCTCGAAGTAGCTGTCACTGTCAATGTCTTTACAGGACTTTGGCTTATGGGGCTAAAGCAACAGCAGATGGGCGAAGGTTTCAGGAGCAGCAACACACGACGAATCCTTGACTGTGCAGCTCGCCGGAGCCCGGGGTGCAGGCGGCTTTTCACATCTGCTGTTTACACATGGGCAACCTGACCCTTCCCCTCTCCTGCAGGGCCACCCAGAAGAACCGAATAAAATCATCGGCCTCTGCTTAAGATGACTGCCTTCACCTCCTGCAGAATTTCTGGGCTTCGCTTTTCAGTGCTGCCCTCCTCCCTGTCATCTCCCTTCTGCTCTCTTGTCTCGTGTCTCCTATCCTTATTTCCCCCCCCTACTGCTGTCTCCTTTCCCGTCACTCCTTGCCTCCTTTTGTTTCTTATTCCACTATGAGCGGACTCTAAGCATCCGACAGTAGCTTTATAATTTATAGCAGAACCGCTGGCTGAATGACCTTTTCCACCTCCAGCTGTTCCCTTCCCTCTCCCTCTGGCTTCACTCATCTTATCCTCTCTCCCTCTCTTGTATTCTTTCCATCCATCTACATCCAGAAAATAGGGCCAGAGAGTGTCATTGTATTGCACAATGTGTGTGTGTGTTTGCCAAAAAAAATAAAAAAGGGAGCGTGAGTAATAGAGCTAGAGGGACAACCGAGAGAGAACAAATAACATCGTCCTCCAAAGAGCTGCGTCTGAGAAACATTAGCTCTTCCTCTGTGTATGTGTGGGTAAGTGTGTGTGACACATAGACAACACCAGGCCTGACTGGAGGATTAACAGAGCCCATATGTGGGATTCACCATCCCCACACTCACGCACACACACACACACACATACACACAGCCCGTCACAACAGCAAAATCCTCAGCTGGATTTGTGTGCATCATTCAGTCTTTCTTACTGTCCGCTCATTCCCTCGTCCTGAACCCCAATCTCATCTAGGAGAGGATTTATGAGGGGGCGCACCTCATCCCTCCAATGCAACACAATCTCAATTGGACTGAGTACAGCCTTATTCCAAACCAGACATCCATTAAACCAAGGTATTACTGTAATACAACTATTGGACAACTCTATCTCTTTCTATCTCCCTCTCTCTGTCTCTCTCATTCAGGCTGAACATCAGCGAGAGTGATGTTATTAATATAGATTCTGCAATAGTGTACGGACATTTCATTTCTATGTATACCAGATTAAAACACCCTACAGCAAATACCTTATACATTCAAATAGAAAGAGACCTTTTCCACAAGAGAATCTAGGGACGATGACGAGGTTTGGGTCTTGTTTAGGGTCTACGTTAAATTCTATCAAGTAAATAAGTGTATAATTTATTCCATAGTTAGCTACTTTCGGCTGATAGGCTCAGGAGGAAAGGATTTCAGCAAACCAGTCCTCCCTCTGTGTCTATCCTCCTCCCTAAAGACTCCGATCCAATTACCAGCCTGGCGCTGCCTGGTTCAGCAACGACTCTGCCAACCTGGCTGAACTACGTCTTTTTTACTCGGTCTCCTTAAGATTCCCTTCACTTAGTCACTCCACCTTTATCTTCGCTTTACCCCGCCATGTGATGCTGTCACGCTCTGTCAGCCTGCAGCAGGGTGTTTTTTTCCCTTTGTTTTTAATTTTTGCATTGTAATGTCATGTGCCTGTGTATGTGTGTTTCTCAGCTGCACGCTGAGAGAGAGTTTCAGGCTGATTAAAGAGATGATTTATAGGAGCATGATGTTGGAGGAATTCCCTGATCGCTCCTCAAATCGCGTCTTCTCAAATGAGCTCTCTCCACTCAACCACAGTCAACCACAGAAGAGACTCGCCCCCAAGACACTTGCATACTTATGTACACATACGTTCACAGTACATCCACGCAGCTGAGAAGCAGCTCAGATTTTGCCTGTGAGTCGATGCCCTTGCATGTCTGAGACACTGAGTGAAAATGTCAATTCCAGACGGAGACTACAACATGATTACTTGGTATTTTTGGTCTTTACAGCATTACAAATGGGTGGTGACAAATGTCACGAGTGCTACTTCTTCTATTCATTTTAGAAACTACCTCTAAATCATTCTATCGATTGCCTTATTATTATCTGAAGGGAAACTACCTTTCACTGAACATCTTTTAGGAGTCAGAAACCTAAGATCAAACCAGGACTTTTGTTACATTCTCACCATGTTGAAGCTCCTGAAAACCTTTTTTCCTTCCCAGCTCCTGATCAGATATGTGGTCCTGCGTGAACGCAACATTTTGAAGAGTTATATTTTTCACCAAGGAGATTGTGTTTTTGCTCCTTTTCTTTTTTTTTTTTTTTTGGCTTGTCAGCAGGGTTATGGTAAAACTACTGCCCTATTATTAATGAAATTTGCTGGAAGGGTGTAGCATGGGCCAAGGACGAACCCATTAAAATTTTGAAGATCCACTTTTTTTTTCTTTCACTTAGTAGAATTTTGTCACACGTCCTCCCTAGCAGTAGGGAGCAGAAGTAGTCGAGAGGTGGCAATCTACAACAAAGCCATGAATGAGACAAATAAAAGGTTATTTCCGATTGCTTCACAGCCATTCTAAGTTCTAAAGCACAAATTAACACGTCCACACCTCTGCAAAACCCTGCAGGAAGGTGCCATATTACCAGAATTCTTGTGAAGGCTGAAGAACTGCACATCAATCATAGACCTGCAGCAGCTCTCTATAAATCCATGACAGACAGTGCAGGGGAGTAGGACAGAGACAGCGAAGTAAACTGGTCCCTGCGTTTTTGGCCTGCAGTCCAAACTCAGACCACGCAAGCTGTTGTTGGCTCAGGGTTACAAGGCAAATCCTTAAAACAAATCCCTAAAAGTGCATCTTCTTCCACTATTTGTTCATATCTAAAGTTTTGCTGCTGTACATAATTTGCCTCCTACTTCACACTTAAGAAGTTTTCACACGTGCCTCGTTGAGTTCGGTTGAATCGAATAGGTTTGTTTTTTCCTCCTTTGTGCGATTTGTTCATAACTGAACTCGGTCGTGGACCATACTAACTGGAGAGGTGGTTTCGGTCCGGTGACAAATAAACTCTGGTTCAGTTTGTTTTTGGTATTAACGTGATCAGATCTTGATCTGCCCCAACTGCAGGATGAAATGTACATTTTTGGACTAAACCAGCTCCCATAGCTAGCTGCGCTGTGCATTACGGACGACTATGTAATCAAACAGCTAGCGGTTTGCCGTGATGCAAAGATGAAACAAGGCTTGACTTGGAGCAGCGATGAAATACATTGCTTTCTCTATATTTCGGCAGATGACCATACAGTCCACCAGCTAGAAAAAATACATACAAATCATAAAGTGTTCAAAATATTTCGCAAACGGCTGAAGGAGAGGGGATCTGACCGACATGATTTCTGACTAACAAATGAACTGACAGCTCCCACATGGCTTTTGTTGACACATTTTGGTTCGCTTAAACTTTTGTGAAATCAAACCAAACCAAAGGGAAAATGCAAATGAGTCACAACCCATCCACTGACCAGACCAAGTGGACCGAACTACAGGTTCAAAACGTGACGTGTGAAGTCCATTCTCAAAAAGCTCCAAAGTTTATTCTCAATGATTCACACTGTCAGCGTCAAGTGTCTATATCACACTTGTATAAGTGGCAAACTGGACCTCGACTGACATGCAAAGTATTTATGATTTCACAAATCATGCAAGTATTTTCACCTATTAAAATCAGATGCTCAGATTTAACAAGCAAACTTTCCCATCTTGAGTGAATGAATGTGAAAACAACTTTTTGACTGTCAAAGCTCAATAATCCATGTGCAGAAACAAGAAGAAAAACTATCTTAGTTGAAAGGGGTTGTAACTTTAACAGTGATTGCCGCATATAACAAGTAATTAATCTTTAATGAAATAGAGACATACTGCAAGTTTTCAGAGGCTTTAAGTTTTTATCACACTGATGGGAACTCAACCACGATTTCTCAGTGTGCGTCTCTCTGTGAATGTGGCTCCGGTAATTTTGAGGTAACAAATATTTGCACATGCCTCCCACACTTCAGGAACAGAAGACATTTAAACTGATATACTCACATATTAAAAGCACTATCTGTGATCCAAATGTAAACAAAACTGTAGGCCTACAATCACAGTTCATAAGACAGGACTGGAAGCGGCTGTTACTCCGCGACTGACAGACAAAAAAAATAATAATAATAATTGCAGTATATTAAAATTATCCACTGTGTCCTTTGATGGATTCCTTAAAAACAGCAAATGTTGTTTCTAAATTCTTAAGTTAAAAAAAATCATAATACATGTGTATTTTAATAGACTAAAATGGGTCATTACATATTCATTTGCTCTTGTCGTTCTTCCTCAAACATCAGTTAGGCCTAAAAATCACAATAATCTGATGTAATTTGGCTGAGAATTAGCTTATTAACTCAGTCAATAGCAAAGCAGCAAACACAGCTCCTTTTATACGTTGTTAAACTGTGAGCACACATATGTGTTTTTATATTACCATGCATCGCACTGTCACAGTGGCAAAAACAATGGCCTTAATTGGGATAGCAGAGTAGAACAAGTTCAATACTGCGGCACCGTTCAGCGAGGGCAGCAGAGCAGTAAACAAAGCAAGTAAATAAACCAGACAGAATCACTAAGAGGACAAAATGAAAAAGAAATTAATATTATCCTCTGCTACTTTTATCAACCTGTGATATTCAGCATTCAACAAGTTATTTTGTCATCAAATGTGGCAATTTGTCTTTTTTGTTTTATCCACTTTCTCTCAAATACCCTCAGTCTGCTTCTGCATGAATTAGTGATTTCCTATATTTCCCAGGAAGCCTTGCAACGTAGTCCAGAAAACGTGCCTGGGTTTGTTATATTCAGCTGGATTATGTGTGAGGTCAGAGAAAGCAACAGCGACAGCACTATTATTAACATTCGCCTTGTATGAACAAGAAAG
>JAPZDX010000025.1:6416458-6430866 GCA_029783625.1 Naso annulatus
TTAAAAAAAATGTAAAAGCAAGGACAAAAATGTAAAAAAAGGACATTTCTACCAACCATTTCTGTGCAAAGCTAACTGAATGTCGCGTCAGATTAATAAAACATGAAGACTATTATACTTAAAGGTAGAATCAGTAGGATTTGTCCAAGTTGTTCCTAAACACACCAGAAAACTAGTTGAATTTTGAGTCTCATTCCCAGAGTGTCAAATACTGACATTTTGTCTTGGTAAAGCATTCTGAGCGCAGCCAAAAAAGCAAAAACATTCAAAGTAACAAGCATGTTTAGAAAATGTAAGGAGTAGAAAGTAAAGATATTTGTAGGGTGTAAAATTAAAAGAAATGAAAAAAAGAAAAATAAATAGTCCTACTTAAGTAAAGTACAGACATCAAAATCGACTAAGGTACAGTAACAAAGTACTTTATTACTTCCCACCTCTGCAAAATGGAGAAAATATGAAGTAGCTTAACACCTGGTAAAGATGATGCTTAGCAGACTGGCAGTAGCTAAATAAAACAGCTTATGATACTACTTACTTTTAAATGGCACATTTTTAAATCTGTCAGACTGTGTACTAATTGTGTACTACTTTTAATAAACAATATACATGAAGAATTAATTATGGTAATACAGAGAAACATTTTATCTGTATGAACTATGAGTTTTGTTAATGAAAAATGTATCTTCTTTTCTCTTTCAGACCCTATTTCTTCCACTACATACTGACTAAATTCCTGATCCAAAGACAGCGTGCAGTGTCTGCATGCTTTATGTATCTGTTATAATTACAATAATCACCCTTATGTAATGCATAAAATAAGGCATTGCAACCTTATGTAACTCACATAGTTTGCTAACCAGCCTGTAAACTTCCCAAACATCTTTTCTTGACGTCACTGCTTCTGTAATACTGTAAAATCAAGTTATTATAAATGTAAAAAGAGGCCTATTTTCAAATATCACTGACAGAGGAAAGCCTGTGACATAAAAGCATCAGAAAATGTAATTTCTTAGGTGAAGTTGCCGTTTACTACTGGTCCATGTGATAAAAACGCCATTCAGTCCATATGGAAGCCACAGCAAGTTACAGCTGTGTTGATTAGATTTAGGAGTACTTATTAAAAGGGTATATTAACAGGTTTAATTAATTAACAATTAACACTTAATCAGCAGCATATAACAGTGCTGATCCACCATCATTATTGTTCTGTATTATAGTGTACAGTATGTTTTTACCACACGTACTGTTGCTACTCTAAATGCATCGCAGTGTGATAACAAGGTTCAAATCCATTGTACGGCTGGGTCTACTTTTGAAATTTAGTGACGATGTTTAGATGTTGCCCCATAATGTCAAGGACTTTTCTATTCTCATTGTAAATAGCTCAAGCTCTCAAGCTCAAGGGTTGTTTTTTTTTTTTTTTTCTTTTTCTTTTTAGTTTTAATGAATTGCGAAAAAATCTGTGAGATGTACATTTTTAAAAAGAATGTGCAGAGGGATAAAAGAGTAATTATCATGCAATTTATCTTGACTATATGATGAAAATTGTGATGTATTTTCTTTTTCAAGCTTAAAAACACAGACAAATTATATTAACAGTTTTTTTTGCTTTGCTTATTACACAGTTAATTTATTTACTTGGTTGCACCCAGTAATTTTTCAATCCTATAAATATACTTCAAACATTTTTATCTTATAGATTTTACTGTCAAGTAATTCAAGTCAATGCTATAAACAGTGCATGCATAAAACATGGTAATATAATATTCTATTGGTCTGTGAGGTCCTACTTGGTTATTCTTGACCGCATCTGAATGATGTCAGGAGCCCCTTTTGAGCTCTGCGCATGATACGCCAATTTGTGTATTCACACACACACACACACACACATATATAAGTGGACCCCCACAGATATGATGTGCCCATTCTGCTTCGTCTACACTGCTCATTCACAGTGGAGCTGACACCACATGACTGCTACCTCATTAGAGGCTTTAGCCCGTAAGCTAACAGGCCACAGAGACAGTGGGCCATGCCACGTTTGCTAATTATAATAATAACAATAACACTGCCTTAGGATGCTACTTGCTTTTCTTTTCAATTAATTTTATCAGATGCACTTGAGGGGAAAGAAATGGAAAAGACAGAGGGAGGGGGCAGCCACCGCACACTGGCTCTATAGGAGGGAAATGATGTGTTTATTCTACATACTTGGCCAGATGACAGCCTCTATAATTGCTGCCAAATAAGAATGGTTAACCTGCTTTTGAGCAAAAATCATTAGCGTGTAACGATATCATTGATGTGACTAGTATTATTTAGCATTTTACCAGTTGCAGATAACAAAATTCTTTTTAAAAATATTGTAGGGGAGCTTCTTTTATCCCCCCTGAAAGGGCGTAAAAGGCCTAATATGGTGAGGCCTTGTTGAACTACGCTGAAGTCACCATGCAGGGGAATGGGACACATAAAGAGATATTTTTGAATAGAAGCTTTGGCAATCTGTGAGATATTGCTTTTGATATTCCTCAACTTTCCCTGGGATCAGAGTTCAGCCTTTGCTATTTCATGCTATTATGTTTGGAATAGATAGCAGTCATCTACAGGTGCCTCTGTGCAGCTCCTTAATCTGTACATCAGCATAAAATACACACTGAGTCATAGCCAGACTTCTTTGTGATAATGTATTCAGGTATGATATGTATTTCTTGGTGAAATGTATAATTTATTTTGACACTTTTGTCAGCAGTAATACCATCTCCCGGCACATACTATAACAAAGGGGGTAAAACACTATTCTCACTCTGCTGGGGTGAGATTTCAAAACAACAGCAATAACTCCAAGAGCACATACTGCCTATGTTGTCCTTTTGTATATTACTTTAAAGAAATCTCAGAAAATAGCTAAATTAATTCATGAAGAGTTAAATATTGTAAGAATAGAACTCAACTAATTGCAATTATGTAGACCCCTTTGGCATTTTGGCAAGTATCAGTGGGTCCCATTGCAATTAGGCTGTAGGTTTCAAACACTGAACAAAATATCATCTCTACAAAGCCATCTGATTTACTGCTTGAATCTTACAAGAGGCCAACAAACAACCCCCATAGATATAGTGATACAATTTTTCTACCCAAACAAAAGTTATGGCTTCCCCTCACCTTCAGCCACTGAATGAATCAAGCACACATGTACTCAATCACATGAATACTAAGAGTCCCATAACAATAATTCATTTAGCTGCTGTATATTTTCGGCCAACAGAATTTTATAGAGATTAATTAAGATTTATAAGCTCAGATTCGCAGTCTTACTGTTAAGGGTTAGATTCAAGTTTATAATAAGACAGCCAGCTCTGCTCTAAACCTGCGCTCCAATGCTATATCTGCCACGGTGGAGAACAGCCTCTTCGCTGCACCTTTAGCTCTGGGAGAAGCCACTCTACACTGAGTGGGGTGCAGGGTTTTTGAGGTGAAACAAACTCATAGATTTATTCTCTTCAAAGTTGTTTGAAGTTGTTTAACGTTGCAGTGTGTGTGTCGGTTAGCTGGTCTTGTTTGTTACTACCTCTGCTCTGCTACATGAATACTAGTCTCTGAGTATCAGTCTTATCCCCTGTTTTGGTCAGACTACATTATATGCATCTCATATTCCTGCCAGTTGAAGTTTCGAGTTGATAAATAACACAGGCTATTTTAAAAAGAGTTTATGGATCAAAACTGCGAGTCGCTGGAATTCTCATATTATGTTTTAATAGTAATGATGACTGCGCTTCATGCTTGGAATGACCTGCTAGTGTCAATTTAGCGGTCGTTAAACAATAACAACTAGCTTGCTATTGAAATTAGTTGCTATTGATAGCAGCTATGTAAAGTGATTACCAATATGAAGTGGCAGCAGAGCATTTCATCCTTTTTTTGTTGGGGAAAAATCAACAGAAAAAGTCACGAAAAGCCTAGATAGTGGGACAAATAATGACGACAGCAGCCAGCATCACCAGAACCCACACAGGTGCAAGCCAGTCCTCTTTAGAAGGGTGATTTACCTATACCTAACTATTTTCACGTTTCCTATAGTGTTTCTGTACCCTGTTTCAACATTAATTGTTTATTATTGGCTTGCTGGCTGATATCTTATATTTAATTTTAAAGCTAATATTGACCTATACCGATAAAGTGCCGATAATATCATGCATCCCTAGTGAAAAATCCAACATAGACTGGTATGGCCCTCTAAGTCCTGAAATTGCTGTTGTCAAAATGCTGCTATTAACTAAAATTAAGGAAAGGTCTATTGATAAACCATTCTTTTATATAAAAACCTCAGCCAATGGGGCCGGTGACAGTAAACTATGCATATAAAAGATAGGCCAAAATAATGTTTTCACACAGTTTCACGAAGCAATAAAAAAATGAATACTAGCCAATATCAAGCACAGTCTACAATGTCTATAAGCACACTCAAAGAGGATGGCTGATAATGGAAAGTAAAGATGACACATCCATCCGACTGAACTAAGAAACTGGGAGCGGGATGAAGAAACACTGTAAGGGAAAAAAAAAAGAAATCTATAATTAAGTAAATTAAGCCCTGTCTTATTTGCATGATCTCAATTAATGTGCAGCCCATGTAGCTGCGACAGGCACACACCAGAAATCAAATTAGCAGAGATGAGACGGCATCTGTCTTTGGCTCCCATGTCCCTCTGGACTGGCGAGGATGGCAGGCCTGGCTCCAAACAGCCCATTGTTTTCACAAGAGCTCGATGAAAGGGTGGATGACAGCATGCTGTATGTCAGTCAGAGGCAAACTTACTCTGTTAGAGCGCAGGACAGCAGACATATTAGAGAACAAGATTGGGATTCAATTAACTGCCACACTGTCAATTACTGTACATGTATGAGTGGGCGGTTGTGCCAATGCAAGTCAATGTCTCGGCCAATTTCTTCTATAAGACAGTAACAATACATCTGCACGTCGAGACACTTTATGGGTTCCAATATTTATCATCCTTGTAAACAAAAGCTTGTAGCAGGTTTATTGCCATTCGATTCTATGTGTTCACCCAAATGCACGCAAGTGCACTAAAACATATACTGACAGGAATTCAAAATCAATCAAGTTGGTTTGAAATGGCAAAATATCTTTGGGCACAGAGCAAACATCACAAGCCTAAATGTAAAAGTCTATTAAGGATCTCGTTTCGCTAATTTTGAATTTTGAGTCTCCAGCATGCTTAGCTGTAAACTGAAACAAAATTAATGACAAAAAGAAGTTTGTGTGCATGTCTGAGTGTGCTTGAGGCTATGAATGTATGTATCCTACATCCAGAAATACTCATTTGTGTACCTCAGTACATGTGTCAACCTGTGCGTCCTCTCATTTACTGCCCATGTGTGTGCAGGTATATTTGTGCACGTAATAAAACACACTGGAGGTGTGTGACTGCTCCTGACTTTAGCAGATCTTTCCTTCATGGAAACAGGCCAATTTTATCTGTGAGGCATCTTGTGACTGCTTTGAAAGAGAAGATGGAGATTCCTTCTAGTTCCAGCTTGGCCAGTAAATGGCGCATGTCTCCTCCCATCAATCACTGAGCTGCACTAACAGACAGCTGGGTGCCTAATATACACCTCCATTAGGAGTCTCTGTTCCTCATTGAAAATCATTGGAATCTCAATAGATAGTAGTATATGGAGGACGTGTCCCGAGGCAGATTTGCCTATATTTTCCAGCTGAAGATGTGAATTGGTGTCAGGATCCCATTTAACAGGTTTTCAGCGACAAACACAAGGAGCTTTGGATTACAGTGCTGCGACTGATAACTGAAAAATAATTAACCCCACTGCAGGAGTATAAAATTTTGTTTTAATAACACACTTTGAGTCAAAACTTTTGTTAAATTATTAGTTACATAAACATAAGTAGGGCAAGTCATTTAAATGATTTAGTGCCGCAGTAAATATTTAATATACAGTATCCTCCCAATCCAGTGCTATAACATTTTCCTCTTTAATGAGTTCATTGATGACCTCACTGACTATGTTTGCCAGTGCGTTGCTGTGTTTGCCTAGCAGGTGGCTGGAAGGCAAAGTTGAGTGAGTTTGTTACTGAAACCTGTAACATTTAGTGCTGGAGCTCAGAATAGGCTGTCTTTCCAGGGCAGATATATTCTTTCTGCTGCCTCCTCAGCAGTCTCCTGAGCCAAAATCCTCTATGTTCTGGTTGTAAATTATACAGTATTCATCGCAGTTTGACATGAAATGAAAGTATGTTTTATGCACTTCTTACACACTTGTGTTCTGAGTTGTTTAATGATACATTTTTTTCCATTTTTGTACATGGCTTCCTATTTTTCTGCTCTAACCTTAAGCCAGCATAGTTTCAACCGAAGAAAGCACAGTTTCGTAGTGCGATGCCAGACCAAGAAAATTAAGTCCAGTCAATTGAGTGGGCGGAGTCTCTGGTCTTGGCCAAGCTAGAAAATGATGAAAATATGGCATATTTAGATTCAAAAGTATACTAAAAAGTTGTTATATTTGAAACTTTTGATCGTCAACAGCATTGGTGCATAGTTATAACAACAGTATTACTTCCACTACTACTATTACTACTACTAATACTACTGCTACTACTACTACTACTACTAATAATAATAATAATGGTAAATTTATTAATTTATAAATGCAGTAACTGCTTGACTTTATCAAATGATAGAACTGGTATCTTTCTTTTAAGAATTTGTTTTAGTGGGTCAACACAAAGTAAAGCAAATGTTTTGTGCAGAAGGAGAGATAAATGTGTATTGACTGTCACAACTCAGCCACATCAAACAACCATCATTACTCTCTCAAATAAAATAAAGACAAGAAAAAGGAAACAAACAGCAATTTCATCACTGTTCTTATGAAGTGTGCAATCTGTGAGAAGACAAAATGAACGCTCTAATCAATACCTCCTCTTTCTTCCTGCTGTCTCTCAGTAATATATTGGAAATGGAGTTAGAAAGATTGATTCTGTACACAGCGCTACAGGCCAAGGGAAAATTAAATGAAAATGTAAATGAAGACATTGGTGTGTTTTCTCACCCAACTTGTTACTCTGCTCTGAGGGCTTTGCCACAGCCATTTGGAATTTCGTTAATTTGCTATTTCACTCCATGAATAAATTCACAGAGGAAGGCTGGGAGACAGAGGGACAAGGGATGGGGAGAAGGTAGGGGGTAGGATGGTTAAATTGAGATTGTTATCATTATTAAACATTATTAATGCATATCATCAGCTATGTGCTGCTGTTAGGAAGACAGTGCAAGTAACGGCCATCCATTTAGAGGAGGAGGATATGGCTGACAGCACAAAAAAAGGAGAAAAACTCTACGGAAAGGTCAGAAAGCTATTTCAGACACGGACCAAAAAAAAAAAAAAACGAGCATGCATCTGCCACACAACCTTGCACAGGCACACACAAGTCTAAGGCACACGCACACACATGTGCACAAGCACACACACACACGTACACATATGTGAACACAAAGGAAAACAAATACAATCACCTTTCCTCAGGGTTAAGGGAAACTGTACTTCAACTCTGTGCAGCTACTCAAGTTGCTGGAAACAGCTTTGGGCTAGTAATGAAAAACTTTAAATCCAAGAATCCTTTTTGTAGTATCACAGAGGTTAATGTTTGCGCAATACAAACTGGAAATAGCTAAAGATGAGAACACAGTTTTCTTCTGAATGAAAAGGACACTTGTATACTCTAAGTGGATTTCTCTCTCCATCACTATGACATAAAAATAGGCCCAAGTTCTAGGACACCGTTGATTTTGTTTTGTTTTTTTAAAAATCGGTGAAAATAATTCAAATTACTTTTTACAAATATTTTTATGAAAAATTTTCCAAGGCCCCAGATTCCAAAAACAGGGCCACCAAAAAATAAAATAAGCTCCTTATTTTTTGTTCTCCATATTTTTTGATTTGTGCAGACAGGTTTGCATTAAATTACATGTATTTCAAACAACAGATTGTGAGTTATATTTACAATAGTCATTACGTTAGTTTTGCTTGTTTGTAAGCAAGCTAACATTTGGCAACAAGGGCCACAAACGATATAATGCTGAGGCAGCTAAGAATGTCTCTGGTTTTGCAGATATTTGGTCATAAGCCAAAGCATAAGATAAATCAGAATCTCTTTAACCTGCTGTTGGTGCTGGATGAAAACACAAAGGATCACCAGTGTTGTCTCACTTCATTCTGAGGAGAAAATGAATAAATCTGATGCCATAAATGAATATCTATTTCATGGCAATCCATCCAAAAAATGTTGAGACATTTTGCTTTAAACCACTAGCTGGAGGAAGTCAGGAAATTATCAAAGGTGTCTTCTGAGAACTAAGAACATCTGTATCAAAGTTTCTGCCAATCCAACCTGTACTTTATCTCAATCTGAATTTAAGTGGTGAACAAACCGACCGACAGACTGAAATCGCCATCCCTAGCTAAAGTAATAGCTGGGACATAGTACTAAATGCACTTTTAAGCTCACAAAATTGTTCTTCTACTGATGAAACGTTCGGCAGGACATTTCTATTTTGATACAGATGACATTTTAAAAGCAACCTTCTCAACCCTGCCGATACATTATCTCTTATTTCAGACTCAGACTGTTTCATACGGTTAAGCACATTAACATTTTCCAGGTAGATTTAGTCTGACTAATCCTCTTCGTGTGGTCCGTGGCAGGCCTTCAGCGACACCCTGTTCTACAAGAAGTGAGATCCGCGGATGACAGTCTGCTATAATACCTCATATGAAGGTGTTGTTTGTCTAGATTAAAACCCCTCAGAATTGTATTGTAAGAAGCCGTTCTTCCATTTAAAACCTGTATAATCCCAGGAGGAAGGTGACAGGCCTATAATAGTGGAACACAGATCCCTGGCGTTGATGTATACAATAGTCTTAACCTCACACATCTCTATTAGTGTGTCCACTGACACAGGCATTACAATCCCCCATGGGAAGTCAACTAAGATAAACAGTGTGGAGAGGCAGACCCGACGCTCATGCTTCAAATATAGCCACTCATTTTTCAAAACACAGCAGGTGGCGATACTTCAAATATGATAGGGCATCTGTCTGGTTCAGAGTTTGTTCCATTTAATCTCATGGTTATTTTGCAGAAACTTGGTGCATGACAAAAAACACAAAAAAAAGGTATTATCAGAGAATGCTGAATGCTAAAAAAAGTGCATCGAGTGTGTCAGTGAAAGAGAGTCAGAGTGCATGTGGGTGCATGCGAGAGTGTGTCTTTGTAATGATAAGTTGGGAGTCTGTGGGGATGCATAAAGACTTTGATATGCAGCAGTGACACACATTAGTTATGTGACGCTTCCATGAGTGCGGCTGTGGCGCCTTTGACTGTGACACAAACCTATGCATCTGTGTGGGGCCTTGGGTGTTGGAAAATTGGCCTAACATCTGTGAGGATGTAAGACCACTTTTATCCACGGTGAGGACATGGAGGGGATCATAGAGGCCCAGAGGGAGGCCGTGGGTTTCTGGTGGAGTCCAGACCTCCTGTTGGGGGGACCAATGAAGGAGAGGGGGGAGGATCAGAGAGACGTTCCACTTGGGGGCTCTCTTTTTAGGGCTGTGGGAAACCAATGAGCAGGGTGGAGCAGAGGAAACAGGGATCTGGCTTTTCGTGACACAGAAATACTTCCCCCCCCTCGTACACCAACCTCCCACTCTGATCTCCCCTGGCTTGTCCCCAGTGTTGCTGCCATCCAGAAAAAGAGTGTGTGTATGTGTGTGTGTCTGTGTGTTGGAGTGGGGAGGGGATGAGTTCTGCCTTATTTGCTAACATGGTCCAGCCCAACAGAAGGCAAATCGCATTCTGCGGGGGTGTCTGTCCCGTTCCCATGGCAGAATTTGTTCGCTTTGTGCCACTCGACAATAAATCATGCCACCCCCCCGAAGGTTTGGCCATGCCACCACTGGCAACTAAAACAAGCACTTCACTCACTCTGATTTATTCCTCCTATTGCGAGGAAGAGAGAGAAGAAGGTGCTAACAGGGTCCTGGGGAATGGGAATGAGAAGAAGGTGCTTGCTCGCATGTGTGTGTGTGTACTCATGTATGTATGCCTTTAAATTCTGCATGGGAGAGGAGAGAGAAATGAAATGGGAAAAAATGGCTCCGTTATTTTAAGTATAAACCAACATGATATTTTGTCTGCTGTCCCACAAGGTGGCTGGCATGTATTTGTACGACTGGCACACAAGTCTGGGCCTGGTCTCACCCTGGCACCTGTGGAGGCTGGTACATGACTTTTTCTGAACACAAAAAATAAGAGCAGCACACAGGCACACACACATGCACCAAAATGGGCATGACTAAGTTGATGTGTCTGAGAGAAAGCTTTCTCCAGATACCAAATTAATCAGCAGGCTGGAAGATGCAAATGACTGGCCTACATGGGACCAGCAGCACCAAGCCAGAACTCACACAGCACCATGGACAGATGGCCTGCAGGACCACACCAGCACTCTCATCCTCTTCCTCATTCTATGCCTCTCCTGCTCTGTCTGTGTCATCCCTCTTATCACCACCCCATTCTATCTCAGTTTCTCTCTTTTTATTTAAATCATGTTATCTTTTGCTCTATATGTGACTCGAGTTTATGTTATGTTTTCTTCTGTGCTCCCCATCTTTCTTTCTGTCCGTCTTTCTAGCTGAAATCGTTAGATGTCAACAGATTCCAGGTCCCTTCGGTGCACCTGTCAAGCATCACAACAAACACCGGCACTCAACCGAAATACAATCAATTAAAATCTACGCCGTACTTTTAGTTCAAATGAGGCAATGTAAAGTTAAGTAGATTGTTTTCCCTTTTTTGCCCTTTCTGACTCTTTCTAGCAGGCTGCAGCACAGCTAGCATGGTGCAGAAGGCAGAGAGCAGAGTCTCTGACCTATTTAGGAAACTGGCAAGAGAGCAGCCAGGGAACATCAAAATACTTCAAAGGCTCCCTTTGAATCCATCGTTACGCCCAACTTAGTGTGAGCGTGTGCACACACGCGCAAAATACACGCACACATGCACACAAACACACTGCCTCCGTGCACACACAAACTTCATCAGCCAGCCTGCACTCTTTCGCATGCACAGTCACACACATATACACACAGCTCCCCCGATATATTCTGTCTGAGCTCTTCGTTTGAACTGTGTCCCACATTGCTAAGTACGGAGAAGTCGGAGAAATCACATTAAACGGTGGGTCTGCCACCAGCATCATGACTCAGGCAGTAACTTGGAAATTCTGTCCCTGACCCAGCTGTATAGCATCTTCTTGCCCTTCATTTATACACTATAACTTTGTTTTGTGCAGTAGTACTGAAATACCTTTCAGACAACTGATACAATAACTTAACTTGAAGGAGAACTGTGCAAGCTAGGAGCCAGCGTATCAACACAGTAACTGCTGTTTATAGGGGAATAGGGGGGGTTAATTTTAATATATTATTTTAAAAATCAGCTGCCCTCCCTGAAATTTACACTCCCCCTGCATCTGTGAAAAAACAACCTGCCCTTCCCCAACCCACAAGTTTGAGCTTTTTTAATTTTATACGCTGTTTGAGCAGGAGATCTCTAAATGATACCCTATCCGGACAAGTTCTAAAAAATGAAGAAAATGTTTCAAACCCGAATCCAGACTCAACAAATCCTCACGCTGATCCTGTATTGCCACCTGTGGGCACTAGCAGTTCTTCCAGACTGCAAGTCAGGGCAAATAGTTTGTTTTTATGATAGGCTTATTAATTTTACGAAGATCTCCAATTCAAATTTATCAAGTGTCTAACCGGGAAAGAGAGCTTGTAGTGAAACTAAGACCAATTTATACTTCGGTGCTCCACACATTTGATAACTGTCGCCTGACAAAAATGTAAGAATAGCATGACATTTTCAGTTTATGCTTCGGCGAAAGGTTTCAGATGTATCCATGGTAACCAAATTTGACCCAAACACTAGAATAGCAACTAAGGAGGTTTGGTAAAAAACTATCTCCATAGGGACATTAATGCTACCCAATCACATTACCCAACAAAATATGATGATATCCGCAGCATAACAAAACTCTCCAGATACGCGACATGAAACGGAAGTGTCACTCGATATGTTTTTCTGCTGAGATTGTCACTTTTGTCGAGGGGCGAAGCACAAATTCGCCTATGTTTTTGTCAGTGATACAATTTTTTATGCCATCCCCCCATCTCAAAATATAATACTTTGCCCTCCCCAGTACTTAAAATACAGAGCTGGTGATTGTTGGATAACTGGAAAGACAACAAAGAGGGTTTTGTTGGGTTTTATATTATTTTGTTTCTTTCTTGTTGGAGTGAAGTGCACTTTCTGGTGAATTAAATTAATTAAGAAAATTAAGCCTGACACAGTTGCTGCAATACAATCGATGGATGTCATTGAAAGAGCTGTAATTTCTTTACACTCTTGTTGATGATATTTCTCTCTTCTTCTTCTTCTTTTTTTAAAAACATTTTTTAACATTTTAAACAAAAATCTGCCCATATTTTATAGATTTCCAAGGCACTGTCCACACTCTGGGATAAATAAAATGAAGTGCATTGGAAAAATCTGTGAATTTCTTAATGTTTTTTAAAATGTTGGCAATCAAAAAGTCACAAAAACACTTTTATAGAGAAGATTCGATTCAGTACCAGTATTCCTTTCAGAATGAAACAAGCCTGCTGCCTGCCACCACACAGCATGTAGAAGCCAAAGCAGGTTTCAGAACTGTGGACAGCTCCTGTGCTACATCAACTGGTCAGGACCTTGGACAGCACCACCACGCTGATCTCCTCTCTGGATAGCAGACATCACAGCCTTGGAAAGCTGCAGCAGTCTGTTGTGTGGGTGTGAGTGTATGTGTGTGTGTTGATGCGAGTGTTCCTGTGTGTGTGCTCACATGGAGGCGCTTGTCCTTTTGTGACATTGCTAACACAAAAGCGTACTTATTGCTTTGAATTTTACAGCTGAATGCGGTGCGCGCTTGCACTGCCATTGCCCTCATGCTGCTTTCACTTCTGACACGTTCACCTCAGATAGCAGATCGATAGAAATGAGATGAAGAGAGGAATTCAACAGATGATAAATTGAGAGGCTGAGAAGGAAGGGGACATAAATATAGGAAGTCTTTGAGCAGTCTTTTTTTCATTTAGTCGTGTATTCTGGTGAACTGTCTTGCCCAAGTGGCGTTCTTCCACGTCTTTATTTTTGAGAATTTTTTATTTTATTTTATTTATTTATTTTGTGTGTGTGTGTGTGTGTGTGTGTTTACTTGTGTGTGTGTGGGCATGCACAAATAATGGCACATACCAGAGGCTTTCTTTGAGGTCATATCATGAAGCCTCTTTGCAGCTTGAAAATGCTCGGGGTGTGTGTGTGTGTGCTGGATGATTACTTTCTTATTTTTCAGTGTTTGGGTCAGCATGTCTATGTATGAAAGAGAGGATAGAGGATGACATAAAGGAAGAAAAATGCACGTTTTTTATGCATGTATATATGTGTGCATCTGAGTGACTTGGTGTCTTCCTTTTTGTCCAAGGGACATTTCTTTATGCAGTGTTCCTGTGCCTTGGAGCATTAAATAAATGGTAGACAGAGCAGAAAGCATGAGCATGCCTTTTAGGTTACTGAAAATGCCAACAGGACGATAAAGGCACAGCGCTACTTACTGGTCATGTGTCATTCAGGTCGACCTAGGCAAACTTTATATTTGTTTCTACGTGAATAAACCTGCATGCTTGTAGGGATGAGTGTGTTTGTCAGGGGAGTAAAAAAGAGGATGACAGAAAGAAAACTGAAAAACATTCAAATTTGTGTCTGTGTCCAATGAGTGTTTACGTCAGAGATTTTTGGTGGTAACTGGAGCAAGCCCAAATGGACCCCATGGTTGTTAGGGAGAATGCTGCATCCTGCTGAGAGGGATCTGGGACAAAGGAGGGGGCTGTGCGGCCTTAGGCTGAGGACTGAGGGGTGACTCCGGGTAACATGGATAAGTGGGTACCCACTTATCTTCCATGGGGTGAGTGGCTGGGGTCATTAATGAATTCAGGACACTGGAAACAAAGGGTGTGTGTGTGCGGCATGGTAAAGTAGTTTGGGGGCGCTTGATCTGGAGAGGACAAATTCTCAAGGAATATTTTGCCAGACTGTGCTGATAGGAGGCAAAAAGAGAATTTGCCTGCTTAAAGCTGTGTTTGTGTGTGCGTAATAAGAAGCACAATTGTTTAATATAAATAAGTATTGTTAATAAGAAACCACTTTAGATAAACTATTGTTATTATTATTACTATTATTATTATTTTATGTATAACACTTTGGTCAACTG
>JAPZDX010000025.1:6466008-6477067 GCA_029783625.1 Naso annulatus
TTAAACAGCAGTCTGGGGCTACAGAGCATTTCTGTTGATTGGGCTGAAATGAGAGACTCTCCAGGATGAAGCGACTGTAGTTTAGCGGGCCAGTTAGACTACAGATCTAATGAACACAGAGATGGCCCACAGTTGCATTTTATTGCCAGATAAACGTGGACAAGAAACAACTTTGGATAATTGTTACTGAAAAGGCAGTTCATAGAGCTATAAAAAACAACTTTCTAGATGGTTGAGCCAGAAACAATGTCGTTTTACAAAGAGCGAGGGACCAGGGGCTTTGAAAATTATTACACTTTAAACATTGTATCACACACTACCATGTTTGTCAAAGGATCCTTCACAGTAACTGACGTGAATCAACATTTATTTTTCATTAAACTCACTGGCAGTCATAGTTGAGGTACAACGTGGCGCACTGATTCTCATTTACAGATTGACTTGAGTAAACTTTGACACTGTCTTCTGGGTTGGAATGGTAAAATTGTTTCAACATTGTCTTATCTCCAGGTGATTTTCTTTTTCTAAGCATTTGCCCCTTAAGCACGATGTTTGAAGAGCTCCACCGGTGTAGTCTGATATTTAAGTCATAAGCGGCGTAAGCAGGAAATTGTAATTCTCGGTTTAGAATATGAAGAGGATATCTGCTATTTAACTTTCCAAGATGATTGGACATATTTTCAATTGCAATGCAGCTCCTTTCTACCAGACTGATTGTTTGAAAACATAAAGGATCTCCATGCATTGTTGAAGTGCACAGTGAAGCCCTGAATAGGGGGCAATTAAATTCTAAAGTGTAATTTCATACATTTGCAGTGTGTTACAAAATGTTTCCACTTTTTATCGTCTTGTCGATGATCACCAGAGTACTGCACTCATTCCTCCCTCTGGCCCCCCTCCTCCAGCCCCCCCCACCCCGCTCCCATTTTTGAAAGGCTTCTAGCTGTTCCATTCTTCCCCTGGCACGGCATCACACACTCATTTCATTTCTCATTTACAGACTGATAATCAGAATGTCATTACAGTGTCCACACTGGGCCGCTGGAGGGGTAATTGAGCAGCATAAAAGGCATTTGAAAGAGGGATGAATAATATAAGTGGAGAGGGGGGTGAGTGGTGAGCTGGACCCGGGCCTGCTCTCTCAGGTGTCTGGCTGCTATCGGGTGGCATGCGCCCTGGCATTATGGTTAACCATGTCTACGTCAACCTCATTTTTCACTTCTAGCACATTAGAGGCTGAGCAGGCATCAACGCTCTTCTGGAAGAAGGGGAGAAAATCGATAGGAGAGTTTTAGAAGGTCAAAGTCAGGCATCAACAATCGCTTTACATCATGCAAGGCCTGTAGATTTAGATGCTAAAATGGAGGGCGTTTTTCGTCCTCGATTTGGGTGATTTTATGACCATGGGTGATTCCTTGTGGTTGAATTTGCTCACAGAGCACGTCCACCCAGGTAGAGGTTAAGCCCACGTCTCAGTGGGAGGTTACAGAGACTTTATTTCTCTTAAAGACACCATCTGAGCTGTCTTTGCTCCTTCCTCGCAAACTGGTTGATTAATTAATGACTGAATGGCTTTGAGCTGTTGTTTTTCTCTATCATGTCCTAAACAATAAAGATCACAGCCCTTAAAATACCAAAATTGAGCATGACTCCTTTAGTTGCAGTGACACAGATAACAACAGTTGCATCTGTATTACAATCTAATGTTATTTGTTTCGTTGCCTACCCCTCCCCCGCTCCCGCCCGTCCTGACTGTGGTGTGGCAGCTTGGCACAGCGCCAGCCCCGTTTGGCCGTGGTGGTACATTTCCATCTCATTCATCACATAAAGACAGATAATCAGAAAGTCATTACAGTGGCTTGACACCAGTGCTTGCCCCAGGAAGACAGAGTAATTGAGCACCACAGAAGGGAAGAGAGCAGACTGAGCCAAGGCCACGCGGTAATGAATGTGAGACGTTGACATAAGAGGAGGAGAAGGGGATCGGACGCGGACGGACAGGGAGCGAGACTGACTGCCGGGAAGGTAGGAAGACTGATGTGTGTGGATTGGTGGACAAAGAGGACATTGTGGATAAACAGACAAACACGTGAATTCCAGGTAATTAAATCAGTATATGCTGTCAGGGGAAAGAAACCACAAAAAAATGAGATTTGACTCCAACTTATCCAGTAATGTTTTGGTAACAGCGTGTGAGGGCTTTTGAGAAATGCTACAGTTTCATGTTAAAATTTTCTGTCTTCAAATCATATGAGGCTTGTCCACAGAGGCGGAGGCGGTTGCTCCTCTCGAGAGGCAAGAGTGGGATTAAATATAAAAATAAGCAATTGGTTGAAATAAATCAATAGCAAATCTCAGGGTCATTCATGAAATATTTCTTGCTCTCTTCTTTAGAAAAATCCATTATTGAAATTCTGATTAAAATGCTTCAACAGGGACATGACTGCAGGGCATGCAAGAGCAGAAAGGGCAACTGGTTTGAGTGAAGTAGTGATGTGGGGCGGAGAGGGAAGAGCTCTCGTTTATCAAATTATTCGACCTCATTTTGTTTTCATATGAACTGTTAATGCTTAAAACATGAAAAATGATTTGCCAATGGAGGACATCCTCCCTAACCAATCAACAACCAAAATACAACATTGACATCACAGTGCTCCAGTACTTACTGACACAGATTTCCAGCTCAGATAACGTGCTTTGTACAGGTATGACTCATCCAATGATCCAAGTACGATGTGTCAATATCCATAGTTTTTAATGATACTTTTGGGGCTTTTTCTGCCTTTAATTCATTGATAGGACAGCTGAAGACTATACAGGAAACAAGGGAGAGAGAGAGGGAATGACATGCAGCAAAGGGCCACAGGTGAAATCGAACCGGTGGCAGCTGTGGCGAGGACACAGCTTCTGTACATGGGGCGCCTGCTCTACCAACTGAGCCACTGGGCGCCCTGTCAATATCCATACTTGCATGATGAAGAAAAATTGTAATGTGTAGCTATGTGTACATCATTTTATGACACAAACACACACACACACACACACACACACACACAGCATATAATCAACATTATGCATCTATCTTATGCCCGTTGCAAAGTCGATGCACTGCTGGCGCAAGTGTCATTGCTATCTTACCCTTGGCGCAGATATCATTTTTGCCACCTGCGTAAGATAGCAAATCACTTGCACTGCATCTGTGTGCCAGTGGGTGGAGGTGTGAAGGTGAAGGGAGAATGAAGGCGTGTCTTGGCACATTCACTGTCTTGTGTGTAAAGAGGTCAAAAAACACCAAAGTTTTGCCCAGATTTTTTTATAGTCTAAACGGAGGTACAAAGACTTTTGCCTGGCATACTGCGTACGATACAGCACATTTTGCCAAGGTGTGCACACACATCTACACAGTCACACACGCTGTTACTTTCTGTTTGTTCCCCACACAGGAGTGTATATTATTTAAACGTCCTTGGAACATATTATCAATCAGAAACAGTGGCTTAGCCATAGATAAAAATAGTTTAATCAATAATTAATATTTTTTTGACTGTTTATTTTTGTGTTGTTTTATTGGTACATGCTCGCAGTTGTCGGCAAAAATACACTTGAAAATGACCTGGAAGATTGTGACACATTTTTAAATGTCTGTATCTGTAGAATATTTAACAGATATAAAGAGAACAGACACACCATAGGAGAAGAGAATCACATGAGTTTTTCTATCACTTTTTCCTTCTCTGCCTCCCCTCCTGTGTGTGTAAGTGAAATCAGGTCATCAAAAATAAAGTGTAACTATTCAAGTAAACACCGTGTGTATCTGTGAGTGTATTTTGTATCTCTAAAATTATTCACACTAACAGTGATAAATTAGCAAAGCCTAATTGATCTGCATAAACAGGACAGGATCACAGATGTCAGATCATCTTTACAGATCATTCGTTGACAGCTGAAGCAACTTGTGTCTTTATTGGATCCAAAAAACAAAAGGATTGAACAATAACGATTACATCTGAAAGAGATCGCTGTGACACGGGAAGAAAAACTATTTCTGCTTCTGTCAGAGTCTGATGGATAACCATGCGTAATTTTGTGCACTGCTTATCCAATTTTGGAGAAACTTTTTAATTGGATTTCCTTCACCAAATGTTACTGTGAATACACTGTGCAGCTGTCCAGGTGATTCTAGAAAATGAGTAAATGATCGCAGCTATTTCAGACCACTTTGTTTTTTTCTTTTCTTTTTTTCACTGCTATCTCACGGCGCGTTCTCGCACTTTGACTAATCAAGCCAGTCAATCTGTCTCGTGACTTGAAAATCTTTTCTCATTGTTTGCACCTGGTAATCCTGCCGGTGTTTGTGCCATGGGTGCACCTGATCTTAAAGGTAGTGAGAGCAGACTTTCTGAGTGGTGGTTGTCCGGCCAAACACACACCCATGAATTGATGAAGTTGTGAACAGCCTACAGGAGTGTTCGCTGTGCACCAGGAGCGCAGAGGGCAGGCGACAGTTTGTTCTACACAGCTTGAATACATCAAAACCTTTGCACCTGGAATTTTAGCCTTGCACAGAGAAGCTTAAGATAGGGTCCTAAGTGTTTTACTTTTAAAAGGACCCCCCGAAAGTATATGTCCCTTTATGATACATGTTTAAAATTTTTGGCATTTCACATTGCTGTCAGAAAGTTTACTCACTCTTTTAAGTAATTTCCAAATTTTCTCTTTAATTGACGGTAAAAAGAAAGATTTATAAGGTAGCATATTGTGAAAGAAATTCTAAGATGCAAATTGCAAACTACCTTGAACACATCACTAAACAATTACATTTTATCCAGGCCTTCAGGAGGATTTTTTTTTTTTTTTTCCCGATTTACTCTAATCTTTTAATGGAGCATGTAGTTAGCTCCTTGCATTTGCCTAGAACAATTAGCTTGTTGGAGCAGCACCAAAGAAGCTAAAAAGCAAGGTCAGATTTGGACTGAAGAGGCCTGGGTGTTGCTGCCTCAATCACCTCCGGACTCATGACGGGACTATACTTCTTCACTGATGTTCACCTTTTACTTTTTTTGCTTTAAAGCTGAGGTGGACAGTTTATTTTTAGTGTCATCGGGCAAAAATTTCATAATAATTTTTCAGCCTATTGTAATTCAGGTGGCCTGAAAGAACTCTAGACTTCACCTCTCCTTGGCTCTAAAATGAAATCCATGATAGGGACTTTCAATCATGGGTCTCTTCAGAGAGCATGTTTCTATTGGCCACTCTGCATCGTGCCTCTTAGTGATAGGTTACACCACTATGAGCTGATTGGCTGATCATCTGATTTCAAAATAAGCACCCAATACAACTTTTTTTTAACTCTAATGATAATTTCATTTTCCTGAACTATTTATTCTTACATTCCTGTGTATAGTTTGGAATAAGTTAACTTATGTAAGCGATAAATACACATACTGAAATTCAGCCAAAAGTGAGTAGGCCAGATGTTCTTTTCGCCCAATTTATGTCAATAAGAGTAGACTTAAATGTAAGACAAATATTAAAGTGAATTGCAAAATAACTTATCAGACACCAAAATAGCCATAAAACCGACTGAAACGTTGCAAAAAACGGCATTTAAAACCTTCTTAAAGCAGGCTTTCTTGAACCGCTGTCAGTGTAGACCCAATTATTTTAAATCAATGTTATTGCTTTAATTTGTATTCCAGTTTATAGCGATCTGCATTATTACAGGCCTGTACATCTACACCCTTGATAAATAATTTATCTTAAGCCTTAGGCCTGTATGGCTAATGTGGAAACAACAAGACTCAATAAGATTATGCTGTTTTTTAAGAAAATTCTATTACACTTTTTTACTGCTTAATTTTTCATCAAACATAAGAAAGTAGAGATAAGTAGCCAACCATAAAATAAAATAACGTGTAATTGCAAAAGAACAGGATACTGTGGTTTGCTTTTCTCTTGTCCTCCGCAGTTTTTGAGTCACTGGCTGATCTAAATGCAAAGTCACAAAAAGCAATTAAACAGACAATTTATAACTAATAAATGAAGTAGAAACAGGATGTTTTTAATTAGCAAATAATGACAAACTAAACTAAGCACTAACTGAACATCTTCTGTTGAAATTAGTTTTTCAAAAAAAACACTGAATTCTGTATTTAATCTGGAACATAATATCACAAACGACTTAGTTTCTATAATGTATCGTTTTTATTTTTTAACTCTAAAAATGCAGCAAAAGGAACAGCAAGAACACCAGCACAGCATATTAAAATCAACAACCTTTATTCATAATAGCATTCAACGTGAAATCGCTTACCCTCAAATCACACATCACTATTTTAGCTGCATTATAAATAATAATGTCACAGTTTTGCTAAGTACAATGCATAAGACACCATCAGACACTGAGAGGACGATTCAAACATTTAACGTTGTGATTTTTGGAACCTAAAAGTTACAGTGACTCTCAGTTAGAGTACAGTCCCTTAATCGTGAAGCTACCGACACCATAATCAGGAAGTGATTTCCACCTGCAACACCAGTGACTGCAATGGATTTGCTTGTGGAATTGAAAACCAGTAAAAACATAACACTCAAGGCCTAGAATGGCTGCCCCGTCAGAGCCTGTTTGTTCTCTCAGACTTTAGGTGGTGTTTGGTTTATTACTGCCTGAAGGTGCCAGGACTGCTTTTAGGTGACAATGATCTCATTTTCTGCATTTGGTGAATTTCCAAGACCCGTTTAAAAGTTGCTTGTTTTTGAAATTTTCCCAACCTTCATTTGCAGGAAAAGATTATACAACCAGCTGTTTTTTTGTTTGTTTGTTTGTTTGTTTGTTTCTTTTTTTAAATTACAATTACACTTTATGTTTGGTGTAGACAGAAGAGAGTTTTGACTCCATCAACAACTCAGCAAGGAAACGGCTGTCTGTAGATGAGTGCTTTCTTTATGTGTTTTGAGGGAAGACGTCCTAGTCATGATAGAAAATCAGGGGCTTTCAGAGAGGTCTAAGGGTACCTTAAAATCATAGAGTCCTGTAACTTCAACTGGGGCTTTCACAATGTCTGACTTTCACCACACAATTGTTGTGGCCTGAAGAGGTATTGTCTGTAAAATTAGTCTGTAACTCGTTGTGTGTTATTCTCTGTTCTGGCAAATGATTGATTTAAAGTGAAGGGAGATTGGAAGAGAGTCTGTAACCATAACTGAACAAAAAGCATGAAAACAGCAATTAGACTTAATGATTTCTTCCATTTTAGGGTGGATGGTAAACAACATTGAGGTGCATTACCACTACTATGACAGTAGGTGAAGATAAAGGAAGAGGTACTGTATAATATAAACGATATTGTAATTTGTGTAATATTAAGACAGTATTAATTTTTTAATTTTTTTTAAAAAAAATTTCTGTAATTATCAAAACTTTCATCCATACCAGCATATTGCGTATTTCCCCTAACTCCAATCCAGTAATACAGTTCTTTGTTCAGTGGTAAAATCAGTGACTGAGACAGAAACAACCGTGAAATCCAAACAAGGATCCTTATAACCGTTTCTGAAGGGACATCCAAGCTGCCATGCCACGCAACTGCACGATAAATGTTGTTTTTCTGGGGTCTTCACCTTTTTCTCGAATGCCTGAGTCACAAAGTATCTGCACTCAACCTAAAGCACGTCTCCACTGCAGAAACAAAGTCTGACCACACCGTAGACTACAGTAAGGATCGCTTATCACTGCTTTGAGACAGATATTAATTGCCTAGACTGACAAGTTATGAAAACAGTCTCAGTGATACCATATGGGAAATGACGAAAGAACTTTTTTTTGTCAAATATTTTCATGCATGTGCCTCTGAATTTACGACTGTTGATTTTGACTTGAAGCTAAATTACTCTGAAAAACATCAGATTGGTTATTTGATGATTTATAGTGACAGCGTTTTTCCTCTTTACAATTTGGAAAAAAATCCTGTTTTACACAAGAGATATACACAAAAACAACAAGCGAGAGAGACAGGAGGAAGTGGATTTCATTGAAAATAGGCAGGAGCTTTCTGTTATTTTATATTAAACATTTCAACTGACATCATTTTTGCCTAAATATTAAGATAGCGCTGATTTGGCATAAAGTTTAAAAAAAAAAAAAAAGTTTCTTTGCAAGTAGCAAGCTACTTTTGCCATTTTCTCATGGCTTAGCCTAAATTCAGACGGTGATCCGAAGCCGCGGCGGACTTCATTACAATTCGGTGTGGCAAAGCCCAACTGTAGTCACAGCAGATGAAGTCATTCATTTCAAACAGTAAACAGTAAACGTAAATGAGAAGACAGCCGTGAAGGGTACACTAAATAGCCTACTCATCACTGCTCTGCATATCATTTTATCTCATTAACGTAAAATACCATTAAGTCCAGTTCGGCTGTGGAGCTGCCTATGCTATGAATCAATAGCACAGCAGTAGGACCCGATCTAATGTCAGAAGCACGGCGTCTGAACTTAGCCTTAGCTTACTACATTTCTCTGGGGATAGCCTCAGTGTAGTGAAGCTTTATTTAATGTGGAGTAACTGGTAGCATAGCTCACTACATTTTCCACGTAGCTTGCCCAACCGTGCTTTCCAAACTTGGAGGCATGATTGCTTCCCCCAGGGCGACTTCGTCCCTCAGTGAGGATGAGACACCGACTGCAGCTATACAGCATATTCTTTTTAGTTAGACCTGGATTACAAAAAAAGAGAAAACAGCACTTAAACATAATGTTGACTCTTGCAAATATAGCGTACTGCGCTTAGGTATGCATTGATGAAAACCAGCACTGAGCAAAACAGCCCTCTGTTAATCTGTGTTATGGCTTAATTGAGAAACGAAGTGCAGAGACAGCTGTGAAATACCACCTGCCAGGTTTTGACCCTGGTCTGGAGCTCAGCTGTGTCCAACGAAGACTCGCTTTGATTGGTTGTAGAGTGTAAGGCTTCTCCAAGGGCACCTGCAGACCATTATAAGTCTGTTGTGAGGGCACACTAAAAGGCAAGATTCAATGCTCCCTGCTTGATGATGTTACTTTGCCAAATACTTTTTTACAACATGGGTCTGATCTTTTCATTACAGCCCAATAATGAAACTAGAAGGGGATTTGGAGAGTGCAAACCTCCACCAAGGCCAAAAATTCACCCTTCGGCGGTGTGCAACTCTGCACGTGCATTCACTGTTGAAGTCAGGACATATTCCCAAGAATAATGATGATTGCAGCAGAATTCTCATCATCACAGCTGTGCATTTATTTAGACAAATTAATGATTGGTCTTGCAAAGTGTAAAGTTTGAATGTTTATATTTAAAAAGCTTCTGGTGAGATTAATTGCTGACATTTCACATTGGGATGTGTTTAGTTGTGGTAAGTTGCATGATATGTCTTTTATGTGTTTCCATTTCAACACCCTAGTGTGAAAAATGAATTTCTACAACTGTTTTTGCTAACCTGTGAAACCAGTGCCCCGACTGCTGAGTGTCCCAGAGCGAAGTTTTACGTGTGAGCTATCCCAGAGGATTACTAGGACACTTGGCTTTGTTTTGTTTTGTCGCTATTAAACTTTGTTGCCATTCCCTGCCTGTCTTTTTTGTTGGTAGCCAAGGCCGAATGCCTTAATGCCCAATGTTAACAACAGTAGCAAAGTACAAAAAATATATATATAATTGCTTCTTCCATTGCCCATACTACACCTTTCCACCAGGTACTATTATTATTATTTTTTTTTCCTCAAATTCTTACAAAAACAAACTGAACTAGAAGCTTAACCTCCTTGGTCGAGGTGATAAATGCATTTAGTTGCATGCAGGCTGTCCTTTTCTGTGTTTTTTTGTTTGTTTGTTTGTTTGTTTGTTTTGTTTTGGATCTGTTTCACTAAAGCAGGTAAAACAATTCATGTTTTTATCTACTCATGATTTAGACACATTTAAATGCTACCATGTCAACTACAGACTGCCCGGACAACCTCTATGAGTGACTGTGACAAAGTGTAGCTTAATTCTAGTAGTGTGGGTGGTTCTTCTTCACAAGGGTTGCCATAGCCAGACTAAGTCAGAAACATACATTTAGTAGCATCTGCTTAAACTGCTTGTGATACACAAAACAAAGTAGAGAACAAATATTGAAGCTTCCCATAAACAATTACGTGTACTTTGCTCTGAATAATTAGGAACTTAAAACAAAGGAGCTCAAATATAGTAGTAAGTACAAGATCAAGTACAAGGTTTGGTTCTGAACAACTTTAAAAGCCAACTCAAAGGCAATTTCCGAAGCAACCTTCAAGTATGACATATTTCAAGGTAATAAGTTATCCCAACTGCTGCTTTGCATGTGTTAGATCATCATAAAGCACAGATGTGATGACAGTGGCATTTCTTTCTTGTGGAGAACTGTGAAGAAATGGAAGACAATTAGTAGCAGAGGAGTGAAATTACCAGCGGGGGTTCCACAGTTGCTCAAGAGCCATGATAACTCAAGAGAGTCATTAACTACCGTTTGTCTTGACAGAGTAAGACAGGTAATCAAGCTCAAACTGAGAAAAAAAAAAAAGAAAAGATAAAAAAAAGAGGAAGATCCAGGACAGCAACACATGCATCCTTCAAATCAACAGGTATCCAGCTGATGGATCAAGCTGCCAGAATGAATTCGGACTAAAGTCAAGTTCACAAAAATAAATCAGTTTAACAAAACATAACAGCTAGAAAAAGGTCCGAAGTCACATGTACACACCAAATGTGTTATGTTTTTTTGTTTTTTTATGGGAATAATTCCCATGAAAAAAATATTTTTAGAACTGCTGATTGGGCATGAGTATTTTCACGTGAAAATCACACTTCGAAAAAGCAAACTTTTAATTTTTTTGGATTGAAGTTGATTTTGCTGAACATTCGCACTGCAAACAACCGCATCAACCAATCACAATGATTGTGTGGAGCGGACGTCACGTCTGTGTTCCACAATGATATAAACAACAACGGCTGACAAACTCCTTATCTGTGTCTCTCAGCACCAAGCGAGTAAATGACATGGAAATTATAAA
>JAPZDX010000025.1:6478974-6495359 GCA_029783625.1 Naso annulatus
GTACTTTGTCGGGTGAAGCTGTTGCTTTATATCAAATTTTGCTGCAGATGGGTCAACATTGGAGTTAGTTGAAAGTCGAGTGTGTAGGCCACAGAATGCAAAGGGGTACCGTGTTCTTAAAAAGTGACTCAACTACGTCCTGTTCAAGCTGCCTTGTGTGACAAGGTGGGGGCAAAACGAGTTGATGGAAAAGACAGGACTGGCTCAGCAAACAGTGTCAACTGTCAGTTCTAAAGAGGAAAATGTCCCCTAGACAGAATAGGACAAAGACTTAGGTTGCAATATGTTGGTTAAAAATGCAAAAACAAACTATAAAGTAAACCTGACAACTCCAGAAGAAGGATACCAGAAATAATGCTGGATATGTGTTTCCAGATCCAACACCTGCAACCAACAGAGATTAAAGAAATCCCTCAGAATCAAATAATAGCAGTATGTGATAGTCACAATGACTATTCCATAGTTCAGTGAATGGCTCCAACCTTTTTTAAAGAGCACCATCAGAGATCTCTGTCCACAGAGGTGCAGTTATACGAGCTGTTATAGTCAAATCTTCAGCACACCCACATTGACACTTAATTTATCACACCCACTTAAGCTATATTTTCCCCTTTTCTCAGGTCATTATCACTGGTTGAGGTGTGATTATGAATCATTTTCATAAGGACAGGCGGAGGTTTTCTAAAACTTGACAAAAATAACTCTGAAGAGAAAGGAGAGGAAAATAAGTGGGCATTTTGTCTTTTTTTTTGAAAAGCAACTCCTTTGCTGACACACATTTCATTAAACGGAAAGGTCAGTCGAAGTGAATTTTGCCTTCTTGCTTTTATATCAACCTGGCAGCCTACACTACACATTGCTTTGGTGAAGTTTTTTGCCAGTTTGTTAGAGGAACCCTGCTTCCTCCCCTAAAACAGGTGAAAAAATATGCTCCCAGGGTGTACACACCTATGCACAAACATATCGACAACACCAGTAGATTGCACCTCAAGTGAGAATATAGTTTTGTTTTTTTTTTACCACCAGGGACAACAGTACAAGCTGTGGTAGGCAGTTTATTCTTAGTGGCATCAGGCAAAAACTCCTTATTAATCTTCCAGCATTTTGTAATTCAGGTGGTCTAAAAGAACACTAGACAATTTCACCTGTTCTTGGTTCTTAAATGACGACTGTGACAGGGACTTTTCAGACAGCATGTGTTTCTATTGGCTGCAATACGCTGCACATTTTAGTGACTGGTGACGACCCTATGAGCTGATCAGCTGTTGAAACAAGTGATATGCTTTACGTTCTAAAACTGGCCTCTGAAGACTTGACAAGCCGAGTTACAGGCGACAAGGTCAGTCAGCTTTAGTTGAGCTGAGACGGACCAGTTTACACTGCTGCAAACTTTCCATTCAACTGTTTTGTCTCATTATGAATCTTTGGTGTAGACTGGACTTAAAAGAGCGAGTGACAACAAGCAAACAAAAAAAAAGAAACAGAAGAAAACAGGGAGGAGAGGTAGAGTTACTTCATTTGGAGTCTCATGCTGCAGCTGACTTGAATTCCAGATGTTGCCTACCCCAGCATCAAGAGGTGAACCAACTGAACAAAAGGCAACAAAAACAACCCCAAAATGACATTTCTGTTGAACCTAAAGGCTGTATTTGCCTTAAACGTGAGCGTGCGTCAAAACATAGGTGTGTGTTAAAAAAGTAAAGCACAAGCAGGGGAGTCACGTGTTAAAAAGAAGAATAAAACATGGGCAAATAATTATTGTAGAAATTTGACTTCTTTTGTTCATGAAATATAAGGTTTGACTGAGGATGAGGAGACTCTTAAGGAGTGCTAAAGAGTCCTCTGATCAACACACAGACCCTGACTGGCTCATTGCAATTCCTAGCTAAAACCCCGGCTACAAGGCTGCACATATTGAAATAACAAAATGTATTGAGCATCCTTCTAAGCTTTTTAAATGTCTTTTTTCATGTTCACTGAGTCTAAAGCAAGGCTTAAAAATATATATTCTGCGTGCAAGCATTCAATAAAATATATGCATTTACGTGTAATTATGTCCAAGTGTCAGCCTATTATGCACCTCAGCCGTGTGTATGTGTAGAACTACACATGGGATGTCATGTATATTTGAAGCTGGAAGTACCAATGGGATTCTTTACAACCAACCACTTGTTTGAAAATTAAAATGGTTGTATTTTCTTTAAATGCCCCCCTGTTGGTTTCATAGAGAGGAAGAAAAATGTTTCAGTCGGCCCCCCGCTGCTTTAGTTACAGCCTCTTCACTGTGCGCACTCCTTTCCAGCATCTTCACAGAGCAGCACAGACAGCTGCCTGGCTCTCACTCATGTATCGTATGTGCGAGCATTCTCGTTTCCTAGCATGTGTGACAAGTGTGTAGGACTTTGTGACAACTTTTTGATGCTCTTGCTTTGCGTGTAAGTGTGTGTGTTTGCGAGGGAGAGTGTGTGTGAGGCTGTCAGCACGGAGCAAACAAAGTTGTGTGAAGCTCGGCTCAACAAAGACTCTCAACAAACCTGTTTGACACCACTTTGAAGCTCTGCCTGTAGCTTTGCTATACTTCTAGTGTTGTAAAGAAACACTAAGTTACAGCACCATCAAGACAGTGAGAAGCAATGGCTTTATGCATTCAGTAAAGCATTATGAATATAAAACAGCATACTGTTAGGTGTGAAGAAAAACAGGTTGTAAAACACTCTAAAAGATGATTTGTCAGCACTGCCTTTTACAATTGTGCATTTACGGAAGATAAAGTAAAAGCACAAATATGTCAAACTTGTTTGAAAATGTTGTAGTCTGATCTTGTCTTGGTGTTTATTGGGTTTTTGTTGTGATTGCTTTACATTTCCGTTGTGCTCCCCAGCCTGTTTGCCTTAAACACCTTCCCTCCACACTTGCCCTGCGTTAGCATCATTAGCCCTATTTTCACTATTTCCAGCAGCCAGTCATCTCCTTTTCTGTTTGATTTTCTCAAGATCAGATCCAGATCCACTGGGGTGTCATTTCACGCTAGCCCATGTGATGCCCTCTAGATTTGCACACTTAATGGGGGTGCCTTGGCACGGTCCACGATAGTTGATTGACAGGTGCCTCTGCAATGGCCCGCCATGCTGCATTTCTTTGGTCATTTCTTTCTGTATATTGACAGGGACGCATCAAACAGTACTGGAAACCAGGACACTGCCGTGATGAGCTTCTCCTCCATGGTTGATTAAATGACCCAAAGGAAAAACGAGTGGGCTTAAACCCACTTTACCACTGTGGACACTTCCTGGCTGATTAGATAGATGCTTCCATTAGTTTATGGTCTAAATCAAAATGTTTTAAAGCTAAATCATTATTGCAGTATGACTGGCGCTGGCCAGCTATGGTGCTAGTGATGGCCTGTTTTATAATTTTAACTTCGGGTGGCTAGTTTGCCAGTGCCGAGCAAAGATGTTAACATAATGTGAGCCGCTAACAGTACCCCAGCCAACATAACTGACAAATAAATTACTCATCAACAGTTAATGTCCGGTTACAACAAACCATGTCTTTGCTGCTTATTCAAAGTGTAATCCTAACCAAAATATAAAGTTGGGAACAGTACAAATTTAAACAGTAACATTTAACATTAGCATTTAGTAACCACATGTAATTTGGTCCAAGTGGTGTGGCCGTAGCTAGCCGTCCAAGATGGTGGACCTCTTTGTGCATGCACGGCTCACATCGAGTAGGGACTCACATTGTGTACTGACAGTCTGTCCTCTCTTGGATTTTCAAACGGTTCAACGTGGCGGCTCATTTTTAAACTTTCTGTTCTATTACAAACACAGCTCAGTTAAATTTGTTTCAGAGGACATTTTAGGCAAGAAATGAGCCATGCAGTTGCAGGATCTCTCTTCATTTTAACTTGACAGTGGTTGGTTTTTGTAGTCTTTCACCTGTTTTCAGAGGGATTGTGTCAGGTTGCACGCTCCTCATTTGCATAAGGTTGCGATATTTCAGCTTCATGCAAATAAGGAACATGCAACAGGATGCCTTGTCTCTTCAGACTATACGTCCCACTACCAGAGTGCATTGCACAACTTCCTACATAGACAATAAATGGGAGGCGGTAAAACCACTTATCCAGTGTATCTATATCATCATTTTCCTTAGCTAAACTTCTCCACCTGCTTCTCATCTCCTTGTCAGGTTAGTTTGTATTTAAGTCTTTGTCTTCCCCTCCTTTGTTGTCAGTTGGTTCGTTTGTGCTCCTGGTCCTGTGTCTCAGTTCTTGTGCATTGTGTAACCCGGTTTGTTGTTTTGTTCAGAAACTAGTTTTCTCCTTACTTTGTATTTCTTTGCTCTCTTTGTTCCTGCATGTATTTGAATATTTATCTTTTTTTAAACTTTATCTTTTTCTTTTTTTACTTTCTAAGTTAAGCTGTTATCTAAGTTGTTTTTTGCTCTTTGGTTCCATTTTTCATTATCCTGACAGTATATTACTATTTCTGTATTTCTTGCATTCATAGTGGATCACACTGCTGCCTCTCTTTCAGTGATTCTTTGATTTAGGATCTAGTTTTCAGCTTTGCAAACCCTCTCAACCAGTGTAATTGTGCCACAAAGTAGCAACAAGTCATTTTCATTGCATCTCTGTGTTGAATTGTTCACAAAAAAACAAACAATAAAACAGAACTTTAGAATTCTTACTAACTTTGCTGTCATTTCTGTGTACTAACTAACTTCCAACATAAAACACAAAATACTCTAAGCACTTGCTCTGAACCCTTTCTGCTTGAATTGCGTGTCAAGTCGACATAAATCATGTAGTGTAAAGAGCCTCATAGCAACTTCACAAAATCAAAGGGTGTTGCATCACCGTCATCTGAGAAATCAATCAATAAGCTGCCAAATAAGAATTGATGGCTGCATTCAAAACAACTGTCATCAAACAGTCATTAATGGACATTCACTGTTCTGAACCTTCCCGCTCGGTGTTTTGGCAAAAACAGTGGCCACCTGGATTCATTTTGCACAAAAGTGGCTGCAGTTATTGCTAAAATCATCCTCAGAGTAAAAGGCCTGCAGCTGCCACCAGCTCCCTTTCCAACATAACTTGTAGAAAACAAATGAAATAAACACCTTAGTAGCCTACAAAAAACACTGACACATCGACACACTTACTCATTTTCAGTTGTCTTACTCATGAATTACAGTAAACTGAGTTCTTCTTTCACAAACAACATCTTTACTTTCTTCATACTTTCTGCCTCCACAGTGACACAAAGATTGTTACATACCTTTGCAACTACAGTAGGCCTCACATAGTAGTGGGCTAAATCTAATTAAACACTTGAGCAAAATTCTCTAGTGGAAATATGGAACTGCAGGAGATGTTAGCTAAAGACCCTGCAGTGAATACTAATCAGCCCAGCAAATGTTCTCCGCTACGCATTCACTACTGAGCACTAGAAAAAAAGTTTAGGGTCAGGGCACTTAGGAAGCAGAATTACCATCTAAGCCATTTGATTAATTCAAGGAGTCAAACTCATCATATTGCAAAACTTTTCACAAATAATTCCTGTTTCGTTGTGTCAAAAGCTATGCATATAACTAAAGCATGCCTATAATGTGAGCTATCTTTATTTTTAGTCATGTTAGAGCATCTTAACTTGTCAGCATATAACCTGTAAAAATTACTGATGCTGGCTCGTTTGGTGGCACCAAGGTGTAGAATTGCATCTGTCAGCAAATCAGTGAGGCTTCACATATATTAGTAGCAAAATAAACGCACTGCTTAAACAAACTTAACTTCTCCAAAGTAATCAAAAAATTAAACTGCAAGAGACATCATCATCAAATATAGATTTACTTAGCTCACCAGACAGGCTGGAAACTTCAAATCGGTGGATCGACCTGGGTTCAGTGTTCAAAAATGTATGATACTGGTGCCAATAGAGTGTCTTCAAAATGTTTCTAAAATGCATATTTTAAACTCCATTTTCATAAAATCCATTTGAACAAAAAGAAAAATTACATTACATATTAGAGCACAATTACTCACTTCAAAGCAGGACACTGTTCAAAGACCAGCAGCTGTGATTTTTTTGTTGTTGTTGTTTGTTTGTTTTTACCTTCAGCACTTTACTCAACCACACGTCAATAGTTGTAAATAGTTGTAATTGTTTGGAGGAAAACTATTCTTGTGTTTTCTTCATATAAGAATAGTCTGTTTAAAGTGTGCATATGAGAAATAAGCAGTCAAAGGTAATAGATAAATGAGTGTGAATAATAAAGTAGTCGATGCTTTGAATTTGTTAGATATAGCTATGAAGTGCTCTTAGCAGACCAGATGGCATGCAGCAGATGAGGGAAACACTTGAGACTTGAGACTTGACTCGGACCTGCAACGACTTCTGAGCGTTTCTGTTTGCCAGGGAGAGAATAGTCGCCAGCAGCGTTGGGAGTGACAAGAGTTCTTGAAGTACTTTTTTGATGTAACAAGTACCTTAACACATTAGGTCTGCAATTTAAGCACTCACTTGTTTTAATACATTTTCCAAAAAGTTATGTCATTTTTTTTTGTCATTCATTGTGCTATTTATTCCTGCAGCCTACTCTTTTGCCGTACGAAAAGAAAATCTGCCACAAATTTGCATCATTTCTCTCATATTTCTTTTTGGCAGGCAGGCGGGCAGGCACCTGGCAACGTGCTGCGGTCATATCACTATGCGTGTGTGCGGCAGCTCAGCGAGTGAGGTGGTATGGCAGGAGGGACAGCATTATTTAAATTTAAAGGATGCGTTGACTATAAAACAACATGCGCAAGGAACCACAAAAGGCGTTTTCACTTTTAGTGATGCAGAAGTACTCTAATGAGTTACTTTTCTCAGAAGGCAATGCTATAATGTAACACGCTGTTTTTTAATGAAAGTAATTTTGTAAGGTAATACCTTATTTTTAAAAGTAAATACCCACATCACATATCACTAATCAAACAAAGGAGAGATAGGCAGAAATTAAACAAGTGTACGATTGGACAAGGGGTCAGGACAGGACTCCTAGTTCTACCATTTGAATTGTCACATTGTCTCTGTTGCTACAAAAATGGAAACCTGATCTCTAGACTGAAAAGTTGACACTACTTTAAGGATATAATCAATAACAGAAAACAAGATGAATGTAGTAAATTCCAGTAACATTTCACCTCGGATTTAATGGTACTTTGCTTCCATGTGCAACCTTCAAGATGGCCTCTGACTGCCAGGAGTAATATGTTCCTTGCTTTATCTAGCTTTTTCATCATCACCTTGTCCATAATACACTGAGGGATAGTTTTCTTCTCCCAATTAGGTCACAATGCGTAAAGAAGTCCAGGAATCTTGAATGGGAGGCCTTCAGCTGCATTATAGCCAACAACACTGCCTTTGCAAACGCCAGAATGATGATGGTTCTTCCTCTGACTTCATCTCTAGGCTCTTTAATGGATGTAGTGACCCAGGTTGAAGGAGACAGGTGAAATCCTATCTCACCCATCTGCAAGAGGCATGAAAGCATATGGCTCTATGACTCTGCAGAGGAGCATCGCATGTTGACTGAGAGGTAAAAACAAGGTGAAGTTCCAGTGGAAGAGTTAGAGGAGATTGCTCTGGACGGCCATGCCACACTATGCCTCATCACCCTCATCGCAGCTGAGCGTCACAGGTGAAAAACAATTGATTTTGCCACACCATTGCTGTTGTCTTATAGTGGACAGGGCTTGGCAGTGAGGAGAATCTTGCAGGTCCTAAATGCTGGCAGCAATTGCATCAGCACTGACACATTTAATACAACTAAGACTGGACAGGAAAGGTAAAGTCAATGCAGCAGTTTACTCATTCTCATTGTACACGTTGATGGAAAGAAGTCAATGGGATTTGGTTCAGAGGTTTTTTAAGGTAAATACTCATTAGAATGGTACAATCAAACTGTCTGTGGACTTGCAGTAAATTTAAACTTGTAAGTGGTCCAGAATACGCATTAGAGTAAAAAGGCTCAAGTGTGCTTGGGAGGAAGAATTCTGCAAGAACTGATGTCTCACAACCGCTGAAAGGCTAAAAGAGTTTATACCTTATATCTGTTTCAAAGGTGTTTATGCCTGCTAAACAACTTTTTATATCTGTTCTCCCAAACAGAAGGAAACGATGCAATAATTAGTACAAATGGGGATAGTGAAGCACTTTTAGACATTTCTCCTCAAAGGCATTCCAGGTGGTGCACTTAGTTTTACACATAAATACTGATGGAAGTAGTTGACTGAAGAAGACAGCTTGAGAGAGTGGTTAAAATCCTGTGCACTTTCTTATTGCACACCTGGCCAATTGTTGCTTGAAGTGGGCATGCTTGTCAAATTTGTTGTTTTTTGGAAAGTTACAGAAATGATCGATTGGAGGAAATGGGTTTCAGACACGGTTTGAGTGATCTGACAAGTGCTTTGTCTGAAGCATACTGAAGGGCCTAAATCCTGTGAAATATAATAAATTGTAGACATTATTTCCTCCTCTCTGCAGAGATATTGTGTTTTTCTGACAAGCGGGCTGTCAAAGTTAGTTGTTGCAGGCCTTTACATTCTTTCAAACACAATTAATCTTTTTTGTTTTCACCTTTGCTTCACTGAACCAAAGGTCTGACCTGTGTGTGCTTGAATGTTTCATATGCACAAGTTGCCTTTAGCCACAGTATTGATATATTCGAAGTGTGGTTGATTTTTTGGTTTCCATTTGCATTAAACTGGTTTCATCTGCTCCAAATGTCAAATGTTGCCGTTTTTGCACTTGAAGTTTGCGTAAGATACAGAGTTGGATAAAAGAGGGAGAAATACAAACAGAAAGAGAAAAGATGTGTGCGACAAAGAGAATGAGATCGAGAGATGGAGGGAAAGAGAGAGAGGTGTAATGGCAAAGCTGTCTCTCTCAGCTCTGGGGCCGGGTCATGTCAGTCTGATCTCATTATCCAGCACTTAGTCCTAGAACAAACAGCCAGTGGCCTCCTTCCTTCCCTCCATCGCTCCATCTCTCTCTCCCTCCATCCCTTCCTAACGACTAGCACTGCTCATGTCCTAACAACTCGCTTGGCTCACTTACTGTCTAATGACTGCCACTCCTTATAGCCTGTGCTTCAAATCCCATTTATCTCCACTATTGGAGGCTAACATTCAGACCATTCTGTTTCTAATGCCCTGGGAGAGCACAGAAGAGGAAGAGAGAGGGGATGGGGGTGGTGGTGGTGGTGGTGGTGGTGGTGGGTTGGTGATGGTGGGAGGGTTGGGTGAATAAGTGGGAGGGCTGGAGGAGAAAGGTATCAGGAGAGAAGAGAGAAAACTTCCTCCTGACATAAGTCATGGGGGTAATGCAGCTTTTAGGTGTTTCCATCAATCTCAGCCTCAAAATAGTCATGTGCTCGTTTCCTCCCTTTCCTCTCTCACCTCATTTTATGCCAGTCCTCAAGTGGCAGGATATGTTTTGTGGATGATGATCTCCTCCCTCCTTCACTTTCATGTCATCACACTTTCATCCTCTTCCTTTCCTCTGTCCCCCGTTCCTCTTTGTCTTTGTCCTGAGTGTTAATGTGTTAGATGGAGGTCTTTCACCCAGCAAGCACCATTACAGTAATTTCCTCTGTAATATGAATGACGGCAATCCATTATTTATCTCAGACTTGCTCATTACTCCCCAGCCCATTGCATACCCTCCCAGACAAGGCTCTCATAGCCACTCCAGACATTACTTTATTAAGAGGACGTAGCTGCTGCAGGCTGTCATGAACAATGCTGTAATCAGGTGTGATGCATGCAATGGTTAAGTTCGTCATCAGAGATCAGAGAAGAGAGCAGGATGGGTTTCACTGGGGCCTTGAAGTAAATTACCATTTTCCCTGTTAGCGAGGGAAGGTCAGGATTTAGCAGTTTTTCTATAAAAAGAAATTCTCTGCAACTTGTGTCACATCTGTGGAGCAGAGAGCCGGAAACACTCTTTATCTTTAGCATTTACTATTCACCAAACACAGATAGCGATGTTAAAACCAATGAAAACTTAAGTTTATGTTATTCATTCTTTAGCATTATGGTAAGTGCAATTTGTAATATATATGACTGAAAGAAAAAGGCACAGTTTCAAATCTGTCCACTACTTCAGCATCACGGACAGCGCCATGGGATTTATCGCCATGGTTGCAGCCATACATTCTAAGATGCACAAACTGCAGTCAGATAATGGATCAATGAGTCAGGCTGACCTGACTAACATATTCAACTAAACAACCCCTCAACCTGGCACTCACTGCTGCAAGGAAATATCTAAGGGCGATGGAAGGTGAATGCATTTTGGTATTTTTGCCAACCAGAGGGCTGGCATCCCCTCAAACTGCCTACTGGTGACCCTGTTCAGTTTGCATTCAACTCGGGAAATACAAGCTAGGAAGCCTTGCTAATGCTATAACTGGTTCTCCTCACACGTAACTCCTCATTCATGTTATTTCAACACCTGCTGAGTCATCGACAGCCCCTGCACACTCAGTGCTGTGTTTATCCAGCATTATAAAAGGAGTGTGTAGCCTTTGCTTTCCTTCTTTCATGGGTGCATGGGTGATGAAGGGAAATGACAAGACTGTCAAAACTGTCAGCAATGAGTACACCAGGATCAGAATCACAATGCTGAGTAGGTGTATAGAGTCCTGGAAGTGGGGCTGATAACTACGACAATATCAGCCAAGATCACCAATACAGGTGATACCATCAACTGAAAATGATACATAAAATTTAAATCTCTTCTTCCTAGTAGTTACAGCTCTGACCAAGGAAGCACACAAGTGTGAACACACTTAAGGAAATATTATTGAATTGCATTGATTCGATTACAACTAAAGATTGTATTTCTGTGGTAGTTGTCCTGTAATAATACATATAAAAAAGTGTATCTATCAAATAACCTTGCTGCCTTTTAAGCTAGTTTTCCCTGTGTAAACAAAAAGGCCAACAGACTCATCTTTGCAAACACATTGCAATAAAGGAACATCTATGCAACCTGGTGTATTAATCTAAACAGACATCTGAACATAATGAGGGAATTGAAAGAGAAAATGAGCATAAGAAGTTGGCACAAGAGGCATCTGTGTTGTAATTAAAACTCTCGATAAATAGTCACATCTGAGGAAACCTTTTTTCTTTTTTTTTTTTTCTTTTCAGAACATAAATGAACTGCAAATCAGGATGGTGTAGAGACAGTTTCATTACTCTCAGACTTTAGCTGAGGTTTATCAAATGCTGCTTAATAAAGCCTAACACATGCAGAATGTTCTTTGCCATAACTGGTAATGATTGTAGGATATTAATGTCTTCTGAAACTAATGAATCTGCAGCACACACATGACCTCTTTTGGCACTGAGCTGCATTACATTGAAAACTCCCCATAAAGCAGACTTCTCTATTTCTCTGTACTGGGATCTGTCTCCTTTCACTTATTTTCACCCTGACACCGTGCTCATATTCTCCCAGTATCTCTCCCTCTCCCACCCTCCCTCTCTTTCTGCCGTTCCCCTCGTTCCCACAAGGCTACATTCACGCCTCCTCCTCCACTATCACGAACCTCCCATTTTTCCCCGCTGCCTGTGACATCAAGTGCAGTAGGAGACTTGAGGGATCCAGTGAGTAAGGCTCCGTCTCTGCTGTCAGACAGACCTCAGTCACAGTCTCTACTCCTGTCTGGTGCTGAGGTATACACACATGGCAAATTAATCCCTATGCCCTGTCTGCCGCACATGGTGCACATGTCAAAAGTAGTACGCTGTGTAGACACTGGGGTGACATTTTCGAAAGACAGACACACTGTGGGAAGCCATTACACTAAGCAACAACACATAGAGAGGAGGCGATGGAGAGCGGCAGGCCTAATGAAAGGAGAGACTTCGAGAAAAGGAGGAAGAAGGAGGATTAAACAGGCAGGCTAATGAAGGGTAAACGAAGGGACACAAATAAAGCAGCTAATGAGACAGATGCATCAACCTGCTGTGACCTTTTCCTCTTTATCTAATCATGCATGTCTTATTATGGTCTTTTTATTCACTGTTTACCATTAATAATAGCTGTTGCTGTCTCTTAGGTCCCCATGCAGCACTCACACAGATTACAGCCTCGAATCAAACCATTTGTTTTACTAACTCCCATTTGTTTCATTTACTCTCTTATCTATTGATTGCATTCATCCCTATTCCAACAATCATACTACGTGCTAATAAAGACATCTTTCTGGATGTGCTTGAGAAATGTCTTTTTTTTAAGCTGATGAAGCCCATTTGGGTGGCTTTGTGCTGAAAGTGGCTGACTTATTCAAGATAAACAAATTTAAGAAAAAGTGTTTAGAAGAGCCTAACCTGAGGGTTAACTCAGGCCCAGCATTAAATCTCTCAGCAGCTCATTAGTCAATACTGGCCACAGAGCAGGGCTACATGCCAGTATCTCTGGCTGTTAACATGATCGAGGAAAGTAAATGCCCTTTTCATTTGCCAGGTGGTAGAAACACTTTATTTCTCTTACGTGGCTGATGAATGCCACCGCTAAGTTGACCTCTACATGTGTCCTTTAAGAGGGAATCAGTGTTACATTTCAAGCAAACCACCAAACCTAAAAATAACATCATTTTAACCAGGTGCACTCGTGGTTCCTTTAACGAAAAGTTGAATCCACAGTTTTTTTCCTGTACCAATCTCTGAAGCCTCCACCAGATGTTCCACCACAGCTGGATCCGTGCTATCAGGTGCTTCAAATTGACCATACTCAATTGAATTGCTTGGTTACTTTGTTATCTTCATCCAAATGCAGTTTCTGAAATCATTTTACAAGCTAACTAAATCAAGCCACCATATGCCTTGGTGTGTTTTCGCTGGCCTAGAATGAGTGGAGCTCTTAAACAACAACAACTGCTGCTCTGCCCCCTTGAGAACCTGGGCCGAGGCTGGAAACATGCTGCTGTTTTTTACAGCATAATGCTTTCCCATCAAACATGGAGGGCCTCAACCAAATGACTAATGGCATTTTTACACAAAAAGCACAGTTATTTTTGTTTATCTGAGCGGCAGAGAGGAGAAAAAAAGCTTGGCGATATGGATAGAAAGAACATGTTTCCGCCATGTTTCTTTGAAAGTTCTCAAAGAGAACAAGTCCCCTGAGAAGCATTTGAAAAGTCCATACCTGAGAATGAAATTAAATGCTGGGTTGTTTGATTTGTGAAACAAGGTGTGTTCCTTCCCAGGAGATTATCTCAGCACCAATCACTGCTCTGACTGCACTGCTCTGAGTCCTAGACAAGCACAAGAACAAAAGTCGACACTCAGATGAGCCAAAAATTATTTTGCCGTTTTATTATCCGACTCTGAGAGCGAGATAGGCCAGTAACATTAGACCTGTCTCATTCAATCCCGTTAATGCAATGCTTTGTGTTTGAAAGAGAATGCGTGGTGCTTCATCAAATTGTTGCTGTGCTAAGAGGTTGCTGCAGGGCAAGGCTACTGCGCACAGAGTTTGTTCAAAGCAACACAAATTTAGGTATCTTTTTATATGGTCTCCTTATTTTGCATTTGCTTTTTCTCTCACATCTCACCTGGGAATTACTCTTTCAAGACAACCCGGCAACAAAGAAAATAGTCTGTGCTTACTCTATATGAAGCTGAAGAAACAGCAAATCCTATTAATACTTCCGAATGTGTTGGGTGAGATTTGCAGGAGACTGGAGCCTGGATATAATGCTAACATATCTGAGTATATTTATGTCACAGGCGCTGCTCTGTTTTGGTTTTGTGTGGAGAGTGCAGATCCATGTAGGTTGAGAAAACAACAGCACTTGCTTTAAGGGAAGGGAGGAAAGTGGCAGGACTACAGGGATCAGAGATCAAACCAATCGCCTGCAGTGAGAGGAGAAAGTAGAGAAGGAGAGGAGGAGGAGGAGGAGGAGAGTTTGATGGAGAGAGTTACAGAAAAGTGCTCTTATACACAGCCTACGGGACTCTTAGGTGTGAGGGAGGAAGAGGACGACTGTCTATTTTCCAATCTCATTCCTGTCGAGATCCCTCTCTCCATCCACGCTATTTAGGTTGTGTGTGTGTGTGTGTGTGTGTGCGTGCGTGTGTGTGTGTGTGATGGTATCTTCCAGCTTGCCTGGAGAAATGGCACTGTGTTTCACAGCTAGATCAGCAGTAACAACCACTTCCACTACCAGAGCTGTCACATGCCGCCGCTAACAAAGCTACAGCTCCCACTGCTAACACAGGTCACATTTAACAAGGATAACAGCATGGATTTTACCCATACTGTGCTTAATGCTTGTTTCACATCAAAACTCCATATCTAATTTTACATACAAGGGTGAAGCATGCACATACATGCATCACGCACAATCGTACACATTGTTTTTTTTTCCCAATTAAAGCAATATTTTGGTGCAAAAGAAGCAGTTCTGAAATTAATTAGGAATGATTACAAAAAAGCATGTGCAATTTACCCTAAATGTGAAATAATGATCAGTTAGTGGCACTTTTTTGTTTTTTCATCACCCCACATTCAACTAATCCTTGACTGGCTGGAAATTAAATGGGGCATTGACAGCCATTATGTGGAAAGAAGTGGTCTTAGCCGGCCCTGGCTCTCTCTGAAAATCTTCATCATTGTGTGAAAAAACAATTAAAGCCAGTTAGTTAAGTGGCGAGGTAGGGAACAATAAATGTCCCTTGATACCTTGGATGATGACTGATGAATTTCAAACAAGCAAGCACAAATACTATTGTACGCTGAACAATAAATCCAGCACTTTTCCCTTGCTTCTATACCTCTTTCCTCTTTGCCTCCCTTTACTTGCGATGTAAGCAGCAGGAAAAAGAAAGGAATTTTTATCCAGCGCCACCAGAGACTGATAAAATGGCGAGAAAGATCAAAACAAGGAGAAGACAGAAACATAAAGGACGGAGAAAGTGTATATAGACAGAAAGATAAAGAAAGAGAGAAGGACGTGCAGGCTCATCCCGAGGGAGGTGCTGGCCTTAATTATGCCAGTGTGGCTCATCAGTCTCCAGGCTGGCCTATGGCCTTCACGTCCTTTCTCCTTGTGAGTTGGGAATTATACATCGCAGCAGTGTTTGTCCATAGAATTAGTCTGACAGATTAACAACTAAACACCCACAGATCACACCAGGAGCCCATGGGGACCCTGCTGGCTGGGGAGCCGTGCCCAGACAAAAAGAGATGGATGCAGAGAAAGTAGTAGAGGGAAAAGGAGAAAAAAGGGCTTGCAGTTTCTCATTCTCCAAGGTGCAGAGAGAACTTTACCTGCTTGGTTATTTCTGTCTAAAAATCTTGAAGCCCCAAAGGCAGCAAGGAGCCTTAAGTTTTGGAAAAAAGAGCGAGAGAGAGTGAAAGAGAAAGATAGAAGAGGAGAGGGAGGAAGAAATTGAGTATAATGGGGATGGATGGGGTAATGTGAGGGGTTGCAGAGAGGGGATGAGAGGAGGAGCAAGCAAGTCATGCAGGGACTTACTAATTGGAACAACAGCAGCAGTACTCTATTCCTAAGTGACTAATTCTATGTCAGGAAGTATTGTTAGTGACATCTCCCACTCAGCATAGTGCTTTCCAGCTACAAATGTTAGGAATGGTCCAAAAACCCAGGAGGGGAAACATTTTATTACTTTATAATGGCTCAATAGAACGTGCACTCAATGGAAAAGGGAATTGTAGATTTTGAAAATGAAAGTGAAAAACAAGCATTGGTTTTAAGAGGCAAATCAAGTCTGCAATTACTCAGATGTGTTTTTCTATTGTACAAATGTGAATCTGAAAACCACCAACTCCTAAGCACCAAAGCCTGCTTAATTATGTTGTTTTAAGAAATAAGAAGAAAGAAAGGAATGGACTTTGCAGATGTGACAGAAACCGAGGTTTTATGGAACCCTTTTTAATTTTATTTTCATTTTTTGACAATATGTCTTAATATAACAGTGCAGTGTATTTGATTGTAAAAGCTAAAAGAAAACCCAAGTCAGTGAATCCCTTTAGGTTTTGTCCATTAGTGCAATTAAAAAGCTTTAGAGGGCTTTCAAAAATAAAAGATAAATTCAGTTTTGTTTGTAAAAAACAGAGAAACAGACCCACTGGTGACATGCAATGCATAAAGATGCAAACACGTGTTAAACTGAAGTTGAAGGAAATCAGTCAGTATTTTCTGTTGTTGTTTTTGGTTGTTCTCTATGTTAAGAATTCTAAATTACATTTCTGATCAAGTAAAAACATTTTATATTATAGTTATTATAATGAGTGCAAAAAAAAAAGTCCAGAAAAAATCTACTTGTGAAAAGTCTGAACAAACATGTATCATTAAGG
>JAPZDX010000025.1:6510786-6522474 GCA_029783625.1 Naso annulatus
ATGTTTTTTTTTTTTTTAATGATTGCAGAGAGACAGAGAGTGAGAGAGGTCCACTTGGTGAGGTAGATTGACCTCTGATCAGAGAGAGAGCGGCGCACTGCACTTCAATGTATAACTTATATTTTCTCAACAAAAATGGTCGATGCTTCACGGACTTACGCTAGAGACACAAGTCAGGCAGGAATAATTTTTAGCTCTATGTCCATTAGTCTTAACTTCTGTAATTGCAAGGTCTTGGGTGACTGCTGTGCACCAGAAGAAAAAGAAAAAACAGAAAGGCAAACTGGCAGTGGGACTCGGGTCAGCTCGCATGTGACAGTAGACAATCGCCTATTTTTAGAGGGCACCCGTGATTTAAAAAAACCTGTGTATACATGCTAATTCTGGTGTGAAAATGGTAATAGATTACCCCGTCTTTCCTACCCGGTCAGCTTTCACCCCCTCTCCGCTATCTCCCCTCTTCTCTGAATGTGAGACTTTCCCAGCCAGCTGCCTGCTTATTTCACAAACTGGTATAAGGCCGTCCACTTTGAACCACAAGTCATGATATCACTGAAGTGACGAGCAAATAAGAAATAAAAAATGATGTTTTGTTTTTATTTATTTATTTATTTATTTTATTTGTCTCTGCGCGCACTCATGCCCCCCTCTGTCAAGATGCCACCCTGGCTGCCTGCCCATGTTGCCCTATGTCTACTATTGGTGCTGTATGGTTAGCTGTACAGTATTGTCGGACTGCCCTCCACTAGTGCTGTAGCTGCAGTAAGCAACACATTGTCAGTCAGCATCCTCCTAATCTGTCTGCACAAAGCCTCCCTTTCAGAAAGTCCTGCTAACACGTGGTTACCTTGTGAAATGGTCACTTTTTTAAACACTCTTTACACTCTGAAAAGTAGCAGTTTGGTTTGATTTAGGAACGACAACGACTTTGTTAGGTTTAGGATTCAAAACTTCTTAGTTTGGTTTACAGAAAGTTTGTTGACTTTTGCTTTCTCTGCAGTTCCACTTCCAGTATTCGGCTGAAAGTCTTGTGTACTCTGTATGCTCTGTCAGGTGGAGCCATCGCAGTGAGGCCCAGTATCGACGCAGTTGGTTTTATTTTAGAGTCAGTTGAAAGAGGTACCACCTTCTTTTAAAAAGTGACAAAGGATCCTGACCAAGCTGGAGACGAGCTAGGAGGTAGAACAGACTGAAAGAAATTATATCTCTCTTAAAACTTTTTTTTTTTTTTTTGCAAACTCCCAACCTCTCTAGAACATAATATGGCTGGACAAAGAAAATCCAGAGCAGGAATATGTTTTTTAGAGAACAGAGCACAGATTTTTGGATTGCTTACCTTCTTCTGCATCAGGGAAAAAACTGTATCAAAATCAACTGTACCGAACACTGAGCTATTTCCATCACCACATACAAACAAATGATGAAATACACACTAAGGATTAAACTAAAAAATGAAATTTAAGGAAAGCTTTAACATTTTGTGTAGACTGTACACTTAACATGAAGATACCACCGACATGACTCCCGCACCACTGAGGAGACTGCAGTCATATCCTCTAATTTTTTTTCACAGTATTTTTTAATTGTTCAACTTATATGTTTCCTAAGTCGTAAGCAACAAATTGACTAAAAAACATGACTTGTAGTCTTATATGGCATGTTACGCACAAAAGTTGGCATCTTTTCACTTTCACATTTATACCATTAAAATGACGATTAAATTGATAATTTGCTGAAGTGAAGGTTTGGAGAGCTGATCCAGGTCAAACAGATGAGCAGGCAGGTAAAGAGGGCTGAGGGGAGGACTGGAAAACACAAGGCAAGGTACATGCACAGATTTAATCAATATTTGATATGAACTTAAGGCAAAAATTGGCCATTAAGTTAGTGTAACACTGGCCAACTGAACGAGCTGGCAGAGACTGATGTTAAGAACTGGGGTTTACAGTACAAGTTGTTACTGCAGGAGCTTGACGGTTTGATTAGTGGATGGGTTGCAGGTGTGCAGGCTGATTGGCAGCCGGAGGCATGTGACTGACATCAGAAAGGGGGATGGGATGCCATGCCCAGACAGATGGATGAAGAGAGAGAGAGAGAGAGAACCAAAAAAGACACACAAGTGAGGGGGAAACAGAAAAAGAGATTGTGAATGAGATGCACAACAGAACCATCACATTTCTCATTAATTGACTGAAAAAAAAAAAAAAAATTACCTCCTGTGGATAAACAAAACTTTTGGAACGTAGTTCAGTTACTGTTTTCTATAGCCTCATCGGAGCACACTAGTGTTCAAAGTGTGACCACTAGAGTAGGTCACAAACAAGGCAACCTTATGCAGATTTATTCAGATTTATTGCAGAAGTGTAACTGTGACTGCTGTTCTAATTAGCAACTATCTGCTCTTTTCTCACTCTTTCCTCCACTTTCTACCCTCACGTCGACGCACAACGCACACCTTAACCTTTCTCCCTTTCTTTTCTTCTGTTTTTCCTCTCCCTTCCTCTGTGTTTGCACAGCCTATGAAACCACATGCTGCCCTGGGGTCTGATTAGAGAAAAAACAAGCAAGCTTTTTTCAAATAGACGACAAAAAATCTGAGCATTCTCTCTTTCTCTATTGTCTCCTCACTACACTCCATATTCCTTCACTTCCTCACCATGGCAAACACACCAAGAAACGTTACTGGCCAAGCTGGCATAGTAGCTGACCCCTCCTCTGCAGAGTGCTGCATCTCTGTTTATCATTCATTTTCATTTTGCCCCTGCAAAATTCTCCTCTCCCTCGCCTTACCTCTGCATTCCTTCCCTGTGTGCCTAGTTTCTATGTCACTGGTGCACTCGCATAATTCCTCCTTACTCTCCCTACCTCACCGTGTCTGTCACTTCATTCCTCGGCCCGTGTCTCCTAGAGGGTAGGAGGAAAGAGAGGTTTTAATTAGGTGAACACATCTTAGCTCCAGGGGAACCAGAGGAAGGCACGCTGACACACGGTTGCTTCTTTGGCACTGTGACCCAGCGGAGGAGTGTGGCGATCAGGGCGGAGAGGCTCATCTCACCCATTCCCTGGAGGCCCTGGCACTGCGGCTTCGGCATGGTTCCCAGATCTCTCCATCTTGTTTGTGTCAGTGTTACTGTACAGACTCCCATCAGCAGCAGTAATGGTTGTCTAATAGGGCACTCCAGCCCTGCCTGTGGACTGTAATGAGGACGGCTGCCAGCCCGGCACAATTGCCCTCACTGTGCGCTGCAAGCATGTGTGGCGTGCTTGTCTATAGCACTTTTCTTTCAGGAGGAAGCAATCCTCTTCCCGTACACTCCTCCCAACCCACTTTTTTTTTTTTTTTGCTCTCCCTTACTATCGTACACTAAAACGGTCCTAGACTAATTCCATCAGTCACCCTTAGATTGTATTACATAAGTAGGAGTCAAAGAATCAGTGGGAGTCTGGCCTTGAGGTAAGTCTGTTTGCTTTACCTTAGATACCCTATAGTGATAGTCGAAGGGGGAACAATTACATTCTAACCTGCAGCGCTGTAGAAGAGTACTTATATTTCCCCTTTCATCTTGTCCTCTCTGTCTTTTCTTTGCACTGACTCTTTCTCTATCTGTCTTCATTAGCATCACAGTGCAGCTGTATTTATCGTTCTAAGAGAGGATCAGTGGCCTGCCTAGGGGCTGGTGTGATGGAGTTAAAAACTCAAAAACACACACACACACACACACACACACACACAAACTCATGCACAGATCCTGCCGGGTCCTCTACGTGAAACGATTCTATACATACCCGCAAAGACCCTACGGGTATTGGATCTAATGAGGACACTGAGCAGGGTTACCATAACAAGCTTGGCTCAGTGTGTGCGCTCAGCTACACACAGCTTTCCACTCTGTCCATATCAAGTGAAAGGGCCCTTTGAAGCAGTAAAGGTACCATTAGTTGGCCTGCAATCTGCTGGTGAGAAAAAGATGGCAAAAGAAAGATGAGGTAAGCAAGATCAAGAGATGTATAAGCAGCGCTTTCATCTCAGGGTTGTCAGGAATCTTCTACAGTCTGTTCACGTCAAAGGCAATTGGCAGAGGCCTTTATGTGCAGACCAACTGAAAAATAAAAATTGTGGGTTTCTCTTTCCTCGACAGCTGACTGAAATGATACAAAGCAATCTCCTGTTCCTGATTGGAAAGTCGCTGGGTCTTGATTTGCATGGAAAAAATATGTATAGCCTCCTTTGCAGCTACTTCCTATTTTTATGACTTTTGTTTTTGAGTTTGATTTCTTTAAATGGAGACAAATGTAGGGAGACAAACTAACCAACAACATGAATTTCAAGTAGATGGTTTACAATTTTACCACCTACAGCCGATGACATCCAAGGAGTTCAAGCTAAAACCCTTTAGTCACTTTACACTATGTAAACCGTCCTCTCTGCTTCATCATTCTTTAATTGGAACAGTTAATTGCTTCTTTAATGGCTTCTGCTGGACCTACAACTGGCACTGTGGGAGACAGAGGCCAAAGATGGCTCATGTCACCCCACTTGGCAGACACAAAGGCGGACAGGGAAACGCAGCCTCATTGACCTGGCAGCTGGAGGCTGAGCAACACCATCAGCCTTAAGGGTCAGCTCACTCTGGCAGCAGGCAGAATGTATGCATTAAGAAAAACAAATTAGAATTTTCCTCCATAGTCTGCTGAGTACTTAAGAGTCATTAGTCTAAAGATTAACTAAAATATCTTTCTGGAATGGGATCATTATTGTGAGTATTGTGTAATGGGGAAAGGAATGTGTACATATTGGGTTTGAACTACACATCTTGACCTTTCGGCTGAAATCAAGATGGCACCCTGGCTCCAGAAAAAACACTTAAACTTCCCCTCTTTACTCAGAGTTCTCAGCACTCCCAAAGCAGTTTGCTTACCTTGCATGCTCTGTTAGCAATAATAAGTTTTCTCAGAAAGTGCACAACGTTTGATCAACTTATGATGCCTTTCAAAGTGAGAATTAAGTGTAGGTTCTAATATAAGTTTATTAAATCTACCTCCAGAAATTCTTAAGCACCGTTTCGCCTCACCTAATGATTAAAATGCAACGCAGGAATTTTGGACAGAAATGTCAAAGTGCTCGTTGTGTTCCCACTCCATAACCACTGTGTCATATTTGACCTTTTCCTTCCATCACTGTCATCGCCACTCATGTCTTGATATCAAGCAGGCAATGTACACCTGGAGAACCAACTGACTGAGCAGCAAGACAGTGCGTTGACAAACCGAGGGGAAACAACCTTTTGAATTAAGATCAAACTGCAGACGCTGATTTATCAATTTCCTGTTATGGAGACTGACAAGTGGAAGACTTCCTTTTACCTGCAAACTGTTACTGTGGGAGATACAAACAAAATTTCGGATGAAAAACTTTAAAATATATTTTATGATGTGATATATATATGTTTTTTAATTCAAAGCTGTCCACGTGAAAATAAAGCTTTTAGTAGCATGTAAATGAAGTCTCCACTGCTGTCTAGGTTTTTTTCTAAATTTACATTTTACACTTACTGTTTTTGGATTGTCTGACCATCCCATAACCTGATATTTCAGAAATGCCGTAAGGGAATTACATTACATCTTGGACTCAAGGATGAAGTGATTAGATTCTGGTGGTCAAGGTTCACTGTGACTTCATATAACAGAATTTGGGCCATAACTCTAGAATTAATACGGAAATAATGACAAAATATAACACATATGTCTGAAATGATGCAATGATTATGATTTAATAACCTATAGGTCAAAAGTCTACAAAAACACTATCCTGGCCATTATTTAACACCATAACTCAGGAACACAAGGAGAAATTGTGACCATATTTCACATTTGGTCAGATACTGAATTAGTGACACTAATCTTGGGTGTCAACCTTAAAACAATGCTGACTGTTTAGTTCTTTTGTGCTGCTGAGTTAAAGGTGAGTGTGAAGCATCATTGTCTTTGAATTTGTAGCTCCTTTGCAGCAACTTCTTTGAACAACTGTAGTCCAAGTTCACTGTTATTTAGCTTTAAGTGATTGTTGTTGCATCATATGACAAAACTCTCCATCAGTCCTTTGTACTCCTCTTTAAACTGCTTCAAAGTCTTTACAACGCATTCTTTGTTTGGCCAGACATGGTTGTTACTGCAACTTCACTTTTTTTTGGAGGCATACAACAAAGTCATGTTAATTATAGTTTACAATTCACTTTTGCCTCTATAAAAAAATCTGCAACTGGAGAAGAAAAAAAATGCAGTTTCCACAAATCTTTGGCTTGAATGGACTGCAAAGCACAAAACACAATAAGGGACTCTGTGTGCTGCAAGAATCAGCCTTGATTTCATTTGATCATAGAAAACAATCAATAGAACATCACAATGTTCCCCTTTTAATCTCAGATCAAAATCAATTCAGTTTATATTCCCATACAACACAGGTAACAAGATTCTACACACAATAGTAGGCACACACTAACGGCACAATTACCCATTCAGCGTTGGGCACTCACTCACAGATATAAACGAGCTGTCAGAAAGCCACAAGAAAACTAATTGGATTGAGAAAAAAATGAACAAGCATTTTGTCATTTGGTCAATACTAACAGCATGGATTGGGAGTTTTACATAAAATCTACTTAGACTTTGACAATAGCCAATTGATGCAGCCTTTGGGGGGTAAATACAACCTTGTTGTTTTGCTTTCTGTCTTGGCTTCATTTTAAGTAAACATGTTTTCAGTGCCGGCCTGAAAAAAATCCAAAAGAAAGCTTCTTCATTGAAATAGGTATAAAGCACTTTTGATCATCACAACCTTAACCCCTGAATTCTCTCTCTCTCTCTCTCTCTCTCTCTCTCTCTATCTCTCTCACACACACACACACACACACACACTCAGGATTCTTTGCTCCAAAACTGCTACAAAAAGATCATAGCCCTCCAAAAGTTAAAAAGAATATTTACATGACCTGATGACACATCTGGAAGGCAGAGAACAAGAAGTGGAAGATAGAGACAATAAAATCCAACATAAACAAAGGCAAACATACTAACCAAGTGAGTATAAAGCAAACAGACAAAGTGTCTGGTGGCACCCTAGTTGTTTTTATTGTCCAAAGGGGAGTTGGATATCAAAATCCTCTGCTGCAGTCTCTATTGTGTACTGTATGTTTCAACACAAATGAGCCATGCAGCAACTCTTGTTCTTAACAGAAAGCACAACAGAATTTAGGTCTTTAATCACAAAATGCATGTTTAAGCCAGGATTAGTCCAGGATTAGGTTCAGACTGAACAACTATATTACATTTTCTAATAAACCAGAATTTGACGCTGCATTGGTAGATTTTTTTGGCCACTGGGGGCAGCACAATATAACAATGAACTATTATAATCCTATGACATACAGAGAACATATTAAACACACAATACAGTTTCTGCTGCTAGGGGGTTTTCAGTCAAAACAATAACTGCAGATGGAGTTTGATGACATCATGAGGTGGTGGGGTAATGGTAATTGGTGTCTTTGTCGCACCATTGCAGATAAAAGTTGTTCAGATGTGTCTCATCCTGTGTGTGGCCAGAGAGCATTGTGTGCATGGTTGCTGGAATGATAAAATTTTCCCACATCTCTAAAGCTTGTGACACCATCAGCTGGTACACCAGCTTTCTGTGTGAAACAAGTGTATGACCAGTGAAAGTGAGTGTGTGTGTGTATGTGTATCCATAAGGTTTGTCAGTGTTAGAAGAGAAGTTATATGCCTTTTTGTTACAGGCCATTCCCACTGCCACGCCCTCTCTTTGCCATTTTGCCTAAACAGTTAATCAGGTGTCCTTTGGCCCGTGACCAACCTTTCCACTAAATCTTGTGCCAGTCTGTGAATCCATTTGGAAGCTATGCACCTTTTTACAATAGGCCACTCCCACTCCCATGCCCCCTTTTAGCCAATTGGCATGAACACACACACACACACACACACACTTGACCACCATGCCAAATTTCAGCCCCCTTGGCCAAAATCCATGGCCACCAAAGAGTGGGTAGTTTTTGTGAACTGAGCGACCCACAAAATAATGACCGATAGAACAACCATAGAACAGCTGCTGGTCAAAGCTAAAAACACTCTACACTATCTGTAGAGCACAGTGCTAAGTTACTGCTAATGCAAATCTAACCATTTCCTACAACTGCAGCTTTCATTAAAAGCATTTATTGTAACTGGCGAAAAGCAAGTTGACTTTTATTTTGAAGTAGGCTAGTCACAGGAAATACAGTGTGAAGTTATCTTAGCTAGCTGTCCACTATCAATTATCAAAATCGTGTTTGCAGAACAAAACAACAGTAATTTTCAACATCTGCTGGCAGCGGATCTATTTTGAATAACGTTATGCCTGGGAGTAGTTTTATACCATCTGTGAAAATAATGGAACAAGAAGGAGCTGTTAGATGAAGAATTGCAGGTAAGCTAACAAACTTTTCTTTCAGTAAAGGTATCAAGTTCTCTATTAGCATTTGAAATATTTTGAAATAGATGTTTTTTTGCATTTCGCGTTGACAACTAATACTCTGCCATTGTCATACTGGTCAAATGTTGTTACTCTTGTCATATCACAAATGAAATGTCAATGTGTTTCCAGCAACTCTGTGCTATGACTAGGCTGCTAATCTCACCACTGCTGCTGCAAGAATCTAGAGAGGCCAGCAGCAGAATTTATTTGTTGCGTCCGCTTGTCCGATAGTATTGATTAATGTCAGGCCAGTATTTACTTCATTTTATCTCTGGTTTGATCTTCCTCCAGCTGAAGAGAATATCTTGCTCTGTAGCAGGAAAATGCTCATTATGTTCACTCATAATATCTGTTTGCTTCATGATGCTGGGCAGGTAGCAGTGGGTCATCGAGGCTTTTTCAATGAAAGACAGCCATCTGCTAAGTCAGTGTGTGTGTTGTTGCTATATGTAAATTTACTTGATAGACATGCCCTGAGGGTAACAAAAACTTAAAGCTGTGTGAAAGAAATGCAAAATTGCACAAATTTATTTGCCCTGTTACACTGTTTAACTTTGATTACAACCCTGAAGCTAGCTTGCTCTGTAGGTGTGGGTGTCAGAAGCTTGCATCCTATGCACTCGCTTGCACACAGGAAGTAATTAATTGCTTTACCTGACTGCATTTATAATCTGCACTGATCGGACATCTGTTTTAAATGCGGCAAAAAGTTTCCTTTCATAAGCCAGGCACTGGCATTAGCTGAAGGTTGCTGCTAACTGCGGCTAAAAAGCAACCTGACTCAATGTATGCAGGAGCCGTATAGAGTAAAATAAAAGTTGATCAGGTTTCTTTCAGAGTCTAACTATTCTGATTCAGTGACTGATGCAGCTTACTGTGGTTTGACTCATTCCTCTGATTCATTTGACACCAAACCCCTTCAGATTTAACCACTGTAAGGTTGTTCAGTCAAAGCAACTTCAGTCCTGTGGAGAACTCTTCAGAGCCTTAGCAATCTTTCAAAGACTCTCAAAGACTTTTTCATTGTCAACTAGTCAGAGTTAAATCTGATGTTAGTCTAAGGTGTTGCAAGTCCAAAGGTGATTTCACTCTGCTCTCACTCATCTGGAGGGCAGGGATTCATATGTCAGACTGCTCTTCCTGGACTTTAGTTCTGCTTTCAACACCATAATTCCGCAGACTCTAGTCAATAAATTGCTGCTGCTTGGATTAAAACCATCTCTTTGTAACTGGGTCTTGGACTTTTTGACAAACTGGCCACAGTCTGTCAAGCTCCATGGCATCTCATCCTCCGCCATCACACTGAACATCGGCTCAACATCGGGTGCGTCCTCAGTCCCCTTCTGTACACGCTCTTCACATATGATTGCTCTGCAAGGTACCTGAGCAAACATATTGTAAAGTTTGCAGATGACACAGCCGTGGTTGGATTGATCTCCAACAACAAAGAGTCTATGTACAGGCAGGAAGTGAAAGAACTTGTTTAATGGTGCAGAGCAAATAATCTCTGCATCAGTGTGGAGAAGACCAAGGAGATGGTGGTGGACTTTAGAAGGAGAGGACACTCACCCCCTCCCCTCTCCATTGGGGATGCAGCTGTGGAGATGGTGTCCACATTTAAATATCTGGATCTGCACATCTCCAACAACCTCACATGGGCCACTAACACAGCATCATAGGGAAGGCCCACCAGTGCCTGTACTTTCTTAGGAGGCTGAGGTGGGCCGGTTTCAGCCCTGCGGTCCTGAACTCCTTCTACCAGTGTGTGGTGGAGAGTGTCCTGAGGTCCTCCATCACTGTCTGATATGGGAACTGCTCTGCAGCTGACAAGAAGATGCTGCAAAGAATGATTAAGTCTGCTCAAAAAAAACAACAGCAGCTCCCCTTCCCTGGAGGACATATACATCAGCAGGTGCAGGAGCAGAGCATCCTGCATCATGAAGAACCCTACCCACCCAGCTTGCAAACTGTTCACCCCCCTCCCCTCATGCAGAAGGATGCGCAGCCTCAAAGCCAGAACAGCAAGGCTTAGGTGCAGCTTCTTCCCAGAGGCTTTGAGGTTCATGAGCTCCGGACTTGAAGGCTGTCCCCCGTACTTTCACTGCCGTGATTGCTTTTGATGCTTTGTTGTTTGATATGTTGCTTGTTTTTTTTAACTATATTTTATTTTGCTAGGGTTTTTAAGGTTTTTTATTATAGGACCTATTTATTATTGGGTTTAAGGAACGTACGCTGCTGGTCCTGGGTAACAAATTTCATTTCTTCATGTTTTTAAGACATGTTGAATGACAATAAAGAACCTTGAACCTTGGACCTTGAACTGATGTATTACGTCTGGGCCACACATCCTGTGTGTACCTAGGCAGCGCGTGTGCGTGGTGGACCTGCTGCATCTTGCTTGCGTGTGTTGTCCACACAGGACACGTTCCTGCTGCAGTGCTACTTCTGCCAGCCCTGTCTTTCTACATAGAGTTTTCCTTTGATAAATCCCATCAATAATAAAATGTTTCATGACATTCTGTTAGAAATCTAATTTAATTTGTGCTTCGACAGAAGGGTGTGTGCTCAATTGTATTAATTAATTGCAAAAAAAGAAAAGAAAAGAAAAGAAAAATCCACAAACAAAACAAAAAAAAATTGTAATCCCTCTTTACTTGACCCCGGTTTATTTAAAAAAACAAACAAAAAGTAAGTCATGTCTGCATTGAAACTATGGTGAATGTTGCTGATGTGACGTCAATATGACTGTCAACATGATATTTCTCTATTTTAGCAGAAAACCATGCACTGCTCGCAGAATAAACAGGCAAGACTCCTGGGCTCAAGTGTTGCGTCGCTGCAGGCACATGAGAGGTGCTTCCCATGTGCCCCGTACATGTGCTATGTGGCTGCTCTAATCTGTTAACAGGGGCGCCGAAAAAATAAGCAAGAGGTAACGTAACGCAGACTCGCTGCTCATGCAGGACGTAAGCCACATAAGTTATATACCCACTGCTACCTGTGTGTGCATTGAGGATTGTGTACACATATACACAGGAACAAATTTACACACACACACACACACACACACACACACGCCCACACACTCACACAGACAGTAGCAGGTGATCTCTGTTGGATGTGATGAAGACAGATTAGCGGTGATCATTCTCATTAGAGCA
>JAPZDX010000025.1:6606311-6617570 GCA_029783625.1 Naso annulatus
TAAATAACGCAGGAAGAAACATCAAGCAAAGTGTGTGCTAATGCAAAGAAAAGGAAAAAAAACACAGAAGAGCAGATGGTAGAAAAAAGAGGAGCCAGCAGATGGGAGAGATGGAAACAGACACAGACAGGGGGTGGGGGGGAGGGGGGGGACAGAAAAAGTATAAAAGACCCAGGTCGGGAGTGCGTTCCTCTGTTCTGAGAGGAACCTTGTTGAGTGAGCTAGTGGCTGTGGTGTCTGGCACAGCATCAGTCCATGTGATCAGACAACGGGCGTCTGGCTCATCACCCAGTCACTTTGTTCCCCCTCTGACAGCCTCGAGGCCCGACTGCCTGACTGACTGTTGGTGAGAGGGAGAGACAGAGCGAGGAAGAGAGGACGCCTACCACCTCCGTTCATTGTCAGTGAGGAGGAAATTAGCAATGTGAGGCAATTAAAACTACTGCGAAACACCAGCTAAAATTAGCTCTCCCAGGGGTCAGTGAGGCAAAAGTCGATAGTTCAAAGGATGACTTCTCTTTCCTCTTCCCTCTATCCATCACACATGTACACAAAACTACAGAGACATGCACGTACACACACACCAACAAGATATATAATGGCTGTCCTGTCCATTGCCCTGCAGGCCATGATCCCATTGCCCAGATAGAATTCCTAATTGATGTGACAAAGTGCCTGGGAGTGTCCCGTTTCTCCGGAGTGGTTTTCTAAAACGCCATTCCGACCCCTTTCTCCCCTCTCTCTGTCCTTTTGTGCGCTATTGCTTTCACAGCCACATGCGGTTTTAAAGGGGGGGAAAAAAAAAAAGTAAAGTCGCTTGACATCCGACGATCGGATGTTATTATGATCACCAAGTATTGACTGTGGCCACACGGCGGGCAGGAACGAGAGGACAAATCAAACATCAAAAAGCTCAGCTATCAAGCAAGCGGTCTTTGCAGAAATGAAAAGCATAGCAGCGCGTCAGCTTTCATCTTGTAAGATAATAGCACAGTCATCGCTGTTAAGAAGACATGGCTTTAGAGTGCAAAAGGAGATGGGTTTGCCTGTGAGAGCTTTTAGGAGCTGTCACTGAAACATGACAGCAACGCTAAAAATAATGTCTGCTTATAAACTCAATGTCAGGGGCTCGGGGCGTGTAAGGTGTCTGCTTAAGAGATCGTAGTGCAGAAAAACAACATTCGAGCACGCCTGTGCCCGCGCACACACGCAAACGCTATCAATCTCAGTGTTACATTTCGCTGTCAGCGGGCAGCAAACATAGAATGACACAAGCCGACCCATTCTTTGTTTTCTCGTATCTAGATGGATGTTCTTGTTGTGTTTTGTTTCCCATTAATTAAGTGTGGGGGTGTTGGTGTCAGTCACTATTAATTTGGAAGTGTTGATGCGCCCGGCTTTGTTTGTCAGTCTTCCTTTATTACACCACACTATTGTCACTGAAAATCATGATTAATTTGTTGAATTAAATGACGTATAATTTGGCAACTGGATTTTTTTTTTTTTTTTTTAACTAGCTGTCAACTTGACAGCACTGGAAAGTTGTGTTTAGAGGCTGAGCTTTAGAGGGAGTTTGTGATTTGGTTGCTGAATTCGATTTTAAAAATTCAATTATTGCAAACAAGCTTCTAGAACATATTAGTTGTTTTTTCACTCTTCTTGAGGTTGTTGTTTTTTGTTTTTTGTTTTTTTTTTCCCTGCAGTTGTCTGTCACAGGTGTTTGTTTTCACTTGCATGTGGTTTTGTGTGTGTGTGTTTATGCCTATTTTTGGAGCTAAAGCCTGAACATAACTACCACTCAGACTGGCTTAAAACCACATAGTGAAAAAAGTGAAACAAGCAGATGTCCTCAACAGAAAGTAGCCTACCCATCATGCAGCAAACTGCAAATGTACCAGGACTTGGATTCTCTAAAGAAACTCTATGGAAATCTGCATGAGCATGATCTTTAAATGTCCTTGTGACCTGTACTGCAGGAAATGGGCACTTTGTATTGCAGACCTGAAAGACGTGGAGAGATAAAGAGTGCTCACTGACCTGTGCAATGAAATCTGTGGTGAAAGAGATGCAGTAATGCTTACATTAAATCTCGCCTGATAATGTGTCCATCTCTGCTACGTGTGTGCATGCATGTTTGCCAGCCCCGTGTTTGCACATATGTGTATGTGCGCAGGTGTTCCTACGCGTTACGTGTGCTCTTGTTGCTGTGTGCGGGAATCGAAACCTGTTTACAGCTCAGAAGTCTTGATATGGGCCATTTACATTCCAGAATGAGAAGCAGATTCAAATTCAGGGACAGTTTCCAAGCCTTATTATTTGCTGTCACTTTCAAATCAAAATCAATTTCCGCAGCCCCTGTTGTTCTCCTCTTGGGCTAAAATATTTTCCCTTCGAGTGTGTCTGATGAAAGGTTTTCTCTGCACAGCCCCCAAGAGCTGGTGTGCTGAGGGGCAAGGCTGCTGTGCATGCGTGTGTGTGCATGCATGTGTGTATGTGTGTGTGTGTGTTTGTATGTTGTTAGAACACATAGCGAATTTGAGATGGAAGAGAGCAGTCAACGCTGACCTAAGCTGCCCTGCACTGCTGTGTTTGTTTAGAACAGAAAGTGAGTGCTTCATACTAAAGACAGATAACATCACACCAGTAAACACACACACACACACACTAGCCCAAAAGCGATTCTCTGTTGTGGTGCATGTTTGCTTGTGATGTGTGTTGTCTGAAGCGCTGTTTGTTCTCCTCCCCATGCTTGATCAGGTTGGATGAAATCTCCTTCTCCCTGCCGATGGCTGCGACACAGTAGCGGAGGGGGGATACTGATCTGTCAGCGCACCACACAGACAGCACTTAAGAGACTCAGGGTAATGGCTGTTCGTGGGCCCTGTTAAAAACCCTCCCCTGTTGCTGAGGCTTAGTGTCACTTAGGAGGAGGGGGTGAAAGATGCAGCACAAACTGCAGGGACTCTAACTAGATGCCTGCCAACTGTAAAGACAAGCCCCTGTCTAGAGAAGTAACAAGATTCTATCGGCCATTTAAACCTCCAGCAGGTTAAATATTGCCTCCTCTACCTGTTATGTTGTTTACTTTTATATATGTAAAACTGTGTTACAGTAGGGCTTGTTAAAAACAGTTCAAATCTTTACATTATATAATTAAAGGAATGATGCATATAAGAGCTATCAATGCACCTGGAACCTGGTTTCAAAGCTTATATGTGTCAATAATTGTTTTTGGTCAATTTACAATTTACATTCAACATTTTGTTTTTGAAACCATTCAGTGGGGCTAAACTAATACATTTTTAGACTTAAAAACCAGACTCATGGGGTGCACTGTAGCATCATTCGGTAGAGCGGGTGCCCCTTGTACAAAAGGTGTGTCCTCACTGCAGTGCCTCCCCCCCCTCCTCATTTCCTGTCCATCCGTTAGATGTCCTATCAAAAAATGAAGGCACATAGCCCAAAAAACATCTTAAAGAAAGAAAGAAAGTCTGCCTCATCTGTGCTTTGTTGGTGTGGGTTTACCAACAAGATTCCATGCTGAAAAGTATAAATAGATTTGTCATTGCCTCGCAAATAAACTCATTTGAGCACTTTTAAATCACGCCACCCTGCCCACAGGATCCACTGCGATTTTCAAATAAAGTCTATTTTCATAACAAACATTATTCATAGGAGTGTTTTTGTATCACTCATTTCTATGATTCAGGTCTGGCAAAGTTTAAAACTAAGCGCTTTGTTATAATTTAGGGGAATTAATCTTGTTAGGACAACTTTGGCCCATGAAGATATTCAAAAACTCTGTTTTCCATGTTGACGTGTAGACAAGGAAAGAGCATGTGCTGTTATGTTCTTTGTTTATAGGAGTTATCATAGTGCTGGTGCTAACCTTACTAACAGTACTTTTCACGTTTATACATAAATGCATAAAGGTACAGTCACTCTTTCATTATACAGAGAGACACTTCATATTCCATCACTCCCACAACGCAGACTTCACTGCCAACCTTGCAGGTTTTGGACAAGAACTGGTAAGATCTCTAGTTGCAGTTAACCTATAACAGCGTTTTTTTGTTGTTGTTTGTTTGAGGGTTTTTTTTGCAGGCTTCTGAAGAGGCATTATGTCTTTAGGGTAAGGGTTATATCACTGCCTGTTTGTTTGGCATGCTAATAACAGCACTTCAGTTTTTTTTTTTTTCCATTTTCATTTGAGATTTTTTTTAAAACAGTGCTTGTGTGGATGGGGATTTTTGAGAACTCGTGTATGTGTGAACAAGGTCTAACCGTGGTATTTTGTCATACACGAAAGTATTAAGCAAATTAAAACTGACCAGATGACAACAGTACAAAAGTCAAAAAAGAAACTTTTTTCATGGCATTTCATCCGATAATAGAATTGCACCCTTTAAAGAGACATCGACAACAAACGAAATAAAGCGAGAGCTGGCACAAACGGCTGCAGCGGATTAGCTTACCAGTGAGTTTCACACTACAGCTAACGCTAGCTTGCTAGCTTGTTTGCAGAAGTTGTCTACTGCAACCTTAACAAAGTCATACCACTTTTTCTCATGCTTCAGACTACATTTGCATTCCATAAGAGTTTTTCTATCAGAAAACATAAATAATTTAATGTGTTTTACCAAATGACAAATGCTGTGCTTTTATCTCTAAGTGTTTTTCTTTGGCAACATAAGCAAACACCCTAGTAACTCTCATCAAAATCTAATTCTGATTTTAAAATCTGATTGGCTCTAACCTTGGCAGAGTGAGTGGTGGTCATGTGAGACTCCATTGCATACAGTGAGACGGTTTGACTATAGTGAATGTCATTTAAACAAACTCCATCTGCTGATGAGGATTGCCTGAAACAAGCAAGTGTCCTTGGAGACTGTTTTGTCAACGGGTGTCTCCAAGGCCAAGAACAAACTGTCAAGCTAAACCGTTCGGTTAACATGGACAAGAAGTCCAAGGCATGTTGGCGTTATCAACAGCTCCATCTGCTAATGAAGAATCTCTAGATCAAGCAAATAAGTGGATCTTAAAATGTGTTTGTTTTGTGTGAACAGACAAGAAGGAACTATCAAGATCAGGATTGGTTTTGCAACATTTTTTTCATGATCATTGTTTCAATCCTTAAAGTCAAGGGTCGTAAATTATGTTTCTAACAGTTATTGTCTGTTCGGTGACTTTCTAAAACACTCATGCAGTCAGAGCCTTTCATTCTGAGGTTAACATTTATTTCTAAAGAACATAATTTAATTCATTCCAATTTGTTTCTTTATGAATCATATCTGGGAAATAACACTTTAGGCATTAAATGTTGATAATTTTGTGTTTTACAAAGGTAATCACGTTAGTACTTGAATTTATGATGACAATGATGTATGACAATGATAAATCATATTTTTATATTCATTTAAAACAAACACGGGTGTAGGGTATGAGGATGGTTCTAATTTTGTCTTACAAATAATGAAGCCCACAGAAACAAACATGCAGCCTTTGCAGACCTTTATTCCATAATGATGTAAATTTGGATGAATATATAATGCAGTAACTCAATAATTTGAAAGAACAGAGTGTACACATCTGCTTGCTCATTGGTCCATGGGTGTTATCTTATGGATTGAATAGATACTCACAAGACATAGAGTTGGCCATTATTCTGCCACAACTGTGGGACTTCATAACTCAATAAAAACATGGCTGTTGGTGATTTATGCCGCAGACCATGGGAGTCTGTATATAAATCACCAGTAGCTCACCTATCGCTTTCATTTATTCATGCTAGCTATTATTTATAACGCCGTCGTCTGGCCCTGTGTGATCAATATTCTTAATTCTAATTGCATCTCAAGCACTCGCCACTCCGTGTTGTTGGAACAACATGCATTTGCGTCGAAAATGTTAATCAGCAGGGTCGTCGTGAGGCATAAGAGGGAATGAAAATGACTGAACAAGGGAGAGTGGTGGAGCAAGAGGGAGCGTGATTAAGGTTGAGTGCAGAGCTGGTAATATGAGCTTTATAGTCCAGTGGTGGGATGATGTTGACCTGAAATACCTGCGAGATCAGACATAATCTGTCGTGTTCAGCCGAGGGTCCAAAACAGTGTGGAGGAAAGGCCAAGACCAGATGAATAGAGAGGGGATCAGCCTCGCCAAACAAACAGAGCTTTTATCCGGAGCCGAGCGGCCTGTTGACACTCCCCGTAGTTGGCTATCTCCGCTCCCATCGTCTGTTGACTTTGCTGCTCACTGGATTTGAGACAAGGATCAGACCGTGGCTCAAGTCAAAGTCTTGTGTTCATAATGCCCAGTGTGCTGGTGGACACTATAGGACACTTGGTGTGATAAGGTCTGTTCCCGGCTGCAGTCCCTGCTGGTCAGCCTGCTGTTTAACTGTACAAACAGCGGCGGTTAAGACAATGATGGTAAAACACACACTTTGTTTCTCTCTGTGGTGTGTGATTGGACCCTGTGATCGCATCTCGGCACAGCCGGCAGCCAAAACTGTTGCTGTGAACGTGTTTGTTTGTTGCTTCTGATCTGATGTGAGCAGAGATGAGGAATCTAATCTGCCCAGCACGACACAGAGTGGCACCATCTTGACCCTTTGCACACCGGCTTGATGATATATAGACAAAATGCACCTATTAATTCGTCTACCAATAGGGCTAGACAATATTAATGAACACAGGATAACAAAAATAGTGTCCAGAATTGTATGAAGTTGACGTGATTGTGTAGGTATATGAACTGCTCCTCTGCAGATGTGGCAGGAGTTTCTGTCATCTGCTGTTTGCACAGTACAAGATTACTCACACTGATAGATGTGTGTTTGGAGTGAGCATCTGTGCCTCTGCATGCTGTTTACTGTAAGGATGAGGAGTGTCCATAATCTAGAGTGCTGCTGTGGTAACACGGAAACAGAGTTGGAGTGACGCTGATCTCATGGGAAATAACAGGAGGTGAAATTAAAAGGTCACCTACATGAAAGAAGCAGGGTGAAAGATAATAAAGTAATCCAAAGTCAAAAAGATTATCCAGGAATCTTCTAGAAGGCCATTCGACGACTTACTAACTGGCAACAAGGCTGCTCTTGCCTCCCTATGTTTCTCAACAATGTGACAGTGCAGCAATTTTTTTTTATTTATTTATTTTTTTCTCTTTTACAAGTAAAAGAGGAGAGGGTGAATGCAAAGCCTCAGAACTGCAGATGTTTTTAGGTTTTGCTCCTGAATGTTACAAAAAGATGTGTATCTGGAAGTGGATAGAAAACTGTGGACCCCAGGAGAATTTTTTTAGCATTTGGGTTTTTGTGTGCAGGTATGTGTGTGCGTCTGCACCTCAACAAAATCTGCTTCCAGCTAACAAAATATATCCCATGTGGATTTCACATGCCCCGACATAAACTTTTGTCAAACAAGATTTGTCTCATGCTTGTTAAACTAATTGGCCGGCATCCTAAACTAGAAACAAATCATGTCACGCACTCCGTTATAAATCTACCCCAGTGGAGGTTCCTGTCAATAGCAGGAGGGAAAAAGAAGAGTGTGTGTTGTAGAAGACGTGGTGTGGTAGCGGGGGCACGGAGCAGAAACACATCATAGTTGTTGTTTAATTTGATGATGTCTCCAGCGAGAGCAATGTGGGCGTGCTGCTGGCTCAGATCTATCTTCCCCTCTCTGTTTGTGAATGTGTTTTTAACCACTAGATCATTGTAGCAATACACTGGTGGCAGCGCTCCGGCATTACCCTGCCTGCAGCATCGATCCTCACAGCTTCATTTACAACGCTATGGATTTCTGCATCAGAGGGGAGGAGTGAGAGACAAAGGGAGACACTGAGTGAGACAGAGAGCGGACAAAATGGAATTTTTAGAGGCAATTTCAATGCACGAGTTTAGTGAATGTCTTGAAACTAAATAAAAATATATGGACTGCTTTGAAGTCAACATGTGTAAACTTCAAAGGGCTCGGAAAGGTTGTTTTTTAAGCTGTAGACATTTTAAAGGTGAACTCCAGGGATTTTATTATTGCAATTTCATTTAGTCAAAGGACTTGCTAGAAAAAAAAAATGAAACGGTCAAAATCAAAGCAGCAGAGGCCGTAACATCCCAACTATTAGTTATAATGGATCAGTCTCTAAAATCCCTGGATCTGCTCTTCCAATATTCATCTTTCTCCACGCTTCATTTTAAAGGCCATGTAACTAAAACCCTCAGTACACAGCAGCCAGGTTTCAATCCAAATGTGGATTTTCACTTGAGAGGTGTTTTCACATTCCTCTACTGAGGAGGTTGATGTCCGTGAACTTTCATAAAATTTGATATCAAAAACCCTGACAAGCTAGATTTGGTAAGTCACAAATTCGCAGGCAAATAATCCCGAAACAACCAGTACAAAGCTCACTTCTCATAACAGAGATAGATGCTAACAGCCAAAGCTAACACCTTGGAATCGCTAACTACCAAGTAAAAGTTGTGTTAGAATGCAATCTTCTTGGATGTATACCATACAATCCACGAAAATAGTCCATAATTTCTTCTACTGCATCACTTTTTTCATCCACCCATATGTTAATAGCAGCCGTCCCTGCAGAGCTAAAACAAGCCGAGGGCTGAGTGTTTAGGTCCTGGCTATTGAGCTGCAGCCATGGGTCTTTTTTGCTGCCAAAATATTTAATATTTATATGAACTAAGAGCTTATACAACCACTCACACATGGTACCTGTCACACTCACAGAGGAGCAACGTCCTTGCTTGAGTTAGTGACTTTTCACCCTTCTAGTACTTTATACCTAAAAAGCGACGATCAACAAATCTCACGAGTTATTCGGACCATCAGAGGGAAAGCAAGAAATCTTAATCTTTTATAGGACATTTGTAATTTATTGGCATTCATGCTGCCCCGACTAACGTTAATCTCAGTCAGCAGCTCCCGTCGCAGCAGTTCCTCTCTCTCTTCTCACACCATGCTCACACAGGCAGGAGTGAGTTACTATGGTTACGAGGACGCTCTGTGTTCCCACCCTCCTTCCCAAATCTACCACACTTGGTATGGATGTTAGTTTTTATGTCTACAGTACATGACAGAGCGTTTCTTTCTTTCTTTCTTCTTTTTCTTTTTTCCCCAAATACTTAATATCAACAACATAAATATGAACAATAAACATCTTTGTGAAAAGTGACGAGGCAAATTTGAAAAAAAAAGTTTTTTTGGTGAGGTAGAAAATGTATAAAAACTGTAGTTTTGTAGATGGTTCATAATATGTAAACTAAAACTGAGTTGAGCCATCCTAAAAAGAACAGGCATTAATTTTATTTAATAGATTTAAGAGAGATATTCAAAGGATGGGGCTCACACCAATAATGAACCGCTCAAGGGTTTACTTATAAGCGGCCTGAGACAACTCTTTTCAAGAGAGCCATAGTCCAGTTGTTTGGTTTGCACGGGAGGTCTTGGACTACATTCAAACCAACCCAAACAAACTGCACCAGGTGGTTAAACGCTTCAGGTTTTGGTTCAACTGGAGAGTGAGTCTGGTGTGAACATGACCTATAAGTATCCTTTTAATCCTGCAAAAAAAGCCTCTTCTAACAACTTGATGGCTGCATTAGAGAACAGCTGCAATTATTGTTTATGAGGTGGTGCTGAGATCTCATATTTACCATATTTAACATGCTATTTGTTTGGCGAGTTAATGGGGTGAGGAAAGACGAGGAGGAGACTGGATCGAAAGATGACTAAGGAAGATCAAGGAGGATACTTACAGAGATGATAACAGAGACTGCAAATCCATTATTTTAAACAAAGGATACATTAGCATTACATAACATTAAGATTATTGACAAAAATGAGGGGAATCCGTTGATCAAAGTGTCTTATCTGTTGGTGTTCCATTTAATGTTAAAAACTGAACAGGAGGACGGAATGAGTGAGGAAAAAAATTAAGAGGTAAAACGTGAAATAAAGTAGAGAGACTAGACTAGAGCAAAGACGAATAAGGTGTAGAGATAAAGACAAGAAGAGGAAGGCGGAAAAGGAAAATGGGAAGAGAGACTGGGAGAGCAGAAAATCTGGGAGCGCTAAGAATGATTTTAAGAGCAGGAAGAGAACATGATGGGCGAATTTCCATTTAAATGCCTTGGTCAAGACGTTAGAATGGTTCTCTGCACCCTTTGTATTTCTTCTGGTGCAACATCAACAGACAAAAAGCATAAACCCTCTTTGATTGCCCTTGCTGGTGTGCCCTCCGTAACTACATTCCCCAAGAAGTCAAACCTTCCAAGAAGAATATGATGTAGCTGTAAGAAGGGTGTCTTTGCATACCATGCTATGTGACACAATCATAGCTACAGATCAACTGACTGCACAGCACGACTAACACTGACGCTTTATGAGCAGAAGTTTACATGTGCGAGGACACAAATGTGTGTGCCAAAGTAACTTGTTAGATCCCTTGCCACATACACTGGTAGCACAGGAGCTAGACCATGTGAAAATTTGTGTTCCAACCATAGGCATGCAAAGCTACTGCCAATAGTTGTCAGATATACACATGATAGCAGCATGTGTGAAAACAAAACTGCTTGTTTTTGTTGACTTGAAATGAGACACATCAGAGGAAATTGCCACCGAGGTCCTGGTGATCATTCAAAAAATTTAACCTGCAAAGCATTCTCTGCCAACAATGCAAATACCAACTTTGCTAGACTGAATAGGATGGGGAGGGTCAATGTCCATACCAAGGTTAAAGATACTCTGCTTCTGGGGATGAGTGGCTTAGATTGTCCTGCCCACATCATTTATACCATTGCTGGATATAAGAGCTTTAGATATGGTTACCTTTGATGTTGAGAACCTGCTAACAAAGAACGATGGAGACTTTTGTATTTTCACCTTCAGAGTAGAAAGACTGTAAAGCTTTTGTGGGTTTGTTTGGAGTACTGCAACTTTTATGACAAAGTAATGTTCACTGGATGCTTATGCTCCCTCTTGAAAAGTTCTGAAACTTTTTTTCATTCTGAAGAAAAATGTCGTGTTGTCCTGTTGGCTTATACCTGTTTTCAATAGAAACTTGACTGCGATCAAGATGCTTGAAGGCCAGGGCTGCAGTGCTGTGAAGTCAGTGACTGCTCATCATAGAGATAACATAATTCAAGTGTTGGTTGAAGGATCTCTGAGAGAGCTACTGGAAAAAATGGAAACAGCTAAGGAGAGCTTTCTCAAAAGATCCCAGTCATCCATCACTATGGCT
>JAPZDX010000025.1:6642256-6658894 GCA_029783625.1 Naso annulatus
TCTGGAGGGGAGGGGGGCGGAGGGGAGGCGGATACGACTCGCCGCAGTATTTTGAATGTGAGTGTAGTAACCGTTTTAGGCCACATTTTTACATATGGAGCCTTTAACCTTTATTTGTTGTATTTGCTTTTATTATCTTTAAATCTTAATCTATTCTTTGATTTCAAAATGTACTTCTTATGTCTCTGTAAAGCACTTGGGATTGCCTTGCGTCTGAATGGTGCTATACAACTTGCCTTGTCTTGGCTTGAGTTCCCAGTAAGCTGATCTGTAAACTGTGTCATACTGCGTGGTCCCAGTAAATAGCTTGAGATTAATTATTATCATTAACTGTTGTTTTGTCATGATGTAAGTCTAGCCAGACTTATTCTGTTTCAAACATGTATATTTTTTAATCAGGTATTTCTTGGGCCACTAAACTTGTTTTTCTGAGATCATTCTGAAATCTCAGCATTCCTTAACCACGTTTGTTAACTCAGTGACAGTTGGATGTGGTGGTTCAATATGGAGCTAACGTATGCAGCCCATTAGCTTAGCTTACCAAAGGATTGATAAAAACTTGCTGTTTCTTTCAATGTTTAGATTTTGGTTAAGGTTCAACAAAGAAGATTAATTAGTTTAATCAGTAAACTGTCAGGGTGCTGAGAGGTAGAATAGTCTGTGGACAAAGCGAGGCTAGTATCTGTTTGCTAAGCTAAGCTAACTGTGTGCTGTAGTTTAATATTGAGAGTACAGGTATGACTTTGGATATCAAGCTTCTCATTTAACTCTTAGCAAGAATGGAAAAAGCATATTTCTGAAAATGTCAAACTGTAAATTCTTTTAACTTAACATTTACTTAAGCAAAATGTCAAATTTGTGTTGGGAATACATCGGAATGATCTTATAATAAAAGTGGCAATAACACAAGATAAAAATGCCCTGATTGATAAGGTTGCATTTATTCTTAAGACTCTGAGCTTGTCAAATACTGGCGCTTTGGGCTGGTAGTTTGGGCCCTCCACCGACCCAAAGCATCAGTATTGACGAGTTGGGATTCCCAAATACATCAAATACTGTCAAGTTAAGAATGACAAGTCTTAACCTATAAAAAACTATTTACAGGCTACAGTATAGCTCTGAGTTACTTTAAATCAGTGGTGGACAAAATACACAACTTCATTACTTGAGTCAAATACTCCTGGTCAAATAATACTTCAGATTTATACCTGAATTAAAGTTCTTTAGTACTTGCTTTTTGAAATACTTATTTTAAAGTACTTTACCAAAAGATGTCAAAACATTGTATTTTTACAAAAGCATTCCAATAAAAGCACAATTAATAATAGGTGTACATTCTGATATGTTATGTTTATTTAGAAAACACTCTTTACATTTTTATTCACATGCTGCAGATTTGCAGCTCCAAAACACCAGGAAAAATAACAGGAATATCCAAAAATACCTTATGACCAGTGAAAATGTCAGACAGGCTTTGCACATATGTAAGTTTCTTCATTTTTTTTCTATCAGCCATTCCAGGCCTATGCCATTAAGATATGGCTGTAGGTGTCCAGGTGGAGAATCGTTGTTATCTGCCGTAACCATCGTTACCACCGCCAAAATAAACTGCCTGAGCTGTGTGTGTGTCTTTTGCTCTAGGTTTAACCATGGAGACGCACAAGGTACAGGTATGACAACACCACTTAGACAAACCACACAAAGAACTACATGAACACAGTTTATTGTTTTGGGGATTTTTCGAAAAGAAAACAAAAGAAAATTCATCAGCTGACTTTGAAGCAAAAGTAGCGGGTGATGAGAGCCTTCACAGAAATGTTGTGGAGTCAGACTTATAATATTTGTACTTCAAGTGTAGTAGAGTAAATGTTTCCCCCAAAAAGTAATGTTTCAAGTAAGTACAGTAAGTAAAGGACAGTACTCCAAGAATCTATTTAAGTACAGTACTCAAGCAAATTGTCTTTGTTACTGGCCACACCTGCTTTTAATTACTTGTACAAAGGCAGTACAGTGTAAACATAAACACCATAATAATGCTCATGGGCACAGTCAGTCTGAATACAGACTGATTCATTAACCAGCTTTAATGGCCTGTAATTGACAAGACTAAACAATGGTGGACATCAGAGATAAAACTGGACCAAGACGAGCTGAGAGGCGGATCAGGAGGATGCTGAGTGCTGAGTTTGCTCAATTAAAGTGATCTCAGGCACTGGTTAAATAAACATGCAGACCTGGCAGCTGCTTTGAGGTGCAGCCAAGTTGCAGGTATGTTTCAGGTCAACTGAGAAGGAATTGATCGAATGGTTTTAACACTCAGCTCAGGTTTGACGGACTGCTGTGAATTTGAAATTAGTGCGATGTGTTAGTAAAGAGCTTAATGCCTTGAAAAACCCAGCCGAGCCATCTATCATGTGCAGGTATCTGTACGTGTATGTGTGTTTGTGTCGGAGAGAATGTATATGCTTATGCATGTGAGAGAGACAGAGAGATAGAGAGAGTTCATGAAAATGCGTTAACCCACGGTATGAGTTCATGCGCACCTACACACACACGCACTGTCACACACACACACACATATACACATAAGCACAATCCTTCACCCGACCAATATATCATTGTGCTCACAGACCAAATGAGGCAATCGCTCAAAATTATTTGCATATAAACTAATGAAATATTACTGGGTGAAACTCAGCTGAATGTTAATTACAAAGGTAATGCACTATTTGCTGATTAATGGATCGTCTCTCTTTTGGGCAAGGGAAGGTACAAGCAACTGGATGATCAGTGTGGGGACAAAAAAAAAAAAAAGGGAGATTCCAGAGAAGAGATGGAATTGTGTGCGGGAAATGCATTGCAAGGATAAAATATCTATCCAGGAGAGAGCAGCAAGGACAGCAGAGGAGAGGAAAGGAGATATGAGGAAGGAAAGGAGAGAAGGGGAGGTTTGGAGGAAGGAGAGGATCCATTGTTGGAAGGAAAACAGTTGTGTGAAGTTGAGTGGACATGGTCACACGCCACAAATTCTTGCTTTACTGGAGTGGATGAAATGAAAAATGCATTATTCATTTATAGATCATTAATTATGAATCCACCAAAAGCACGACGGGAGGCTGAGGTGTGAAGTGTGCAAGTCAAAGCATTTTTGCTGAGGATACACATTACATATTTCATCCCGCTGTTTGACCTCAGAGTTTGTAACAAGCTTCTTGTGATTCCAAAGAGTTTAGACAGCCAGAACAAAGAACATAATAACTGCAGAGCTGCATTCACTTCTTAAGTATGAGCAACACCCATTTGTAAAGAATGAATCCACTGATATTGGAACAACTCTTTTAGAACAGTCTAATAAAATAACAGGATTGTATTTTTTTGGAGGTGCATTCCCTGTGTTAATATGTAATGTCGTTTTTCTAACACTTGCTGCACTGTTTACGGTTCCATAAAGAAAAACGGCTGGAGTAATTACCCTCCACATGTATGAATCTGTCTCAGAGACACACACAAATTTTTCCTGCTATAGTTGTGAGGACAGCTTATGGATTTATGCATGTGTCCCTAGAGGTCTGCACTAAACATTAAACCTAAGAGACTCTAACTTAAAGGATAAGACTTATTTTGTCTTACTGTGAATTTATGCCACAGGCAGACAAAAACCAGCCAACATATGTTGATCAGTCTTTCAATACTTGATTACTTCCATACTTTTCCTGTGGCTCTTAGCTCTAAGCATGTTGTGTCTATGTAAGAAGTAAATCTGATGTAAAACAGGTCGTAAAAATATTGTTTCACTTGTAAACAGTTTAATATAATAACACTTAAATAGCTGGGTACCGTGGTTTTTAGGCAACATTACTTATACAGGAGTCATTCCAAATTTGCTGGGGACTATTTTCAGCTGCGGATAAATACATATGTGATGCTTTAGTATCAATGGAAGCAGAGGGATGTCTTTGGACTGAGTCACGATTAACCAGAGTGTTTCTGTGCCTGGTAAAGGGACATGTGTGCAAAGTGTGGCTCATTTATGTGTTTTTAAATGGTTTTTGGAACACTGGAGTCATGCATTGTCCTTAGAATCAGTTCATAGCTAATTTTGTTTTTTTGGAATTGTTGATTTCAAGAAAAAAACGGAATAACACAACATATTTTAAAATGAATAAGGGGAACTTAGAGTTGAATCTTTGGATCTTTGTTCCCGCAACATGATGAATACACTTCACACACACACACACACACACACACACACACTTTACTGTACCCATTGGTAAAAATGGGTCAAAATAAACAAACTCATTTAAGCAATGCAACTAAGAAGTTCATTTTTATGCTTTTCTTTTGTGGGAAACACTTGCTTTTCCAAATGTTGATTTTTTTTGTTTTTCTTTGTAGTGTTTCGTGCATTAATCAAAATGTACCTTATCCAAAAAAAACAAAAAAACAGACAACCAAATCACGGGTGGCTTGTGATGGGAAGTCCAGACAGAGGAAAAATCAACTAATGTCTTTTGTCAGGAAGTCAAGATAGCTGCCAGTTGCTCTATCACAGAGCTAAACTCATGCAGCTGGTGCTTTGTGGTAAGCATCACCAAACCTTAATGCTTCATAAGCTTACAAAAGGTGCTTTGAAGCTCCTCTACACAAACTTGTGCATGTGGAATGAGCAGTTTGTCTGCCTCTCCAGACTAACAGACTATGCATAATGCATACCCCCATAGCAGCACTGACCGGAGTGACTGAGAGATTGATAGATTGATTGATTGATGATGGCAGTTATGACTAATTCATTAAAAAGCTGAAGCTGGTCGTGCATGTCACTCATTTGAGTTGAGCGAGTCCACTGGCTATACTCAGCAAGGGTGGGGCATTTGGGTGTATGTGTGTGTAGTCAAGGGAAACATGGTTTTGACTTCTCTTGCTGACCACTGCACTACCCCTCCTGACGAGACCTGCTACCCACACATGCATACACACCACGAGCTGCTCCTAGAATCAGTGGTAATTACACAGAAAACAAAGTCACAATTTCATGTGTCCGCAATCGCCATAAATATGCAGCCAAGTGTGGCTTTCCTCTGTGGGGCTTGGCAAAGCTCTGAGCTATGTTTGCACAACAACGTGAAACCACAAGACAATACACAAGCAGTGCTAATGTGTTTACTCCACAGAGATATAGTGCACGTTTGTAGTCCAGATGCAAAGAGTAACTGAGACATATTTGAGTGTGACAATGTGTGCATGTTTGAATATGCATTATTACAGACATCTCTGTAGGGGAGCAGTGTGTATAAAGTGGAACTGCACAGTAACTGCACAGAACCGCTGTAAGTAAATATTGCATCAGACTTTGCATCTGCAAATTAGGGTCCCCATCATGTTTTATTCCTTTCTGCAGTCTTACCAACAAATGCATAGCAACACAATGTAAAGAGAAGCATGAAACAGGGTTGAATAATGTCCAATTCCATAATTCATGTGTCAACAGGATCCTTTGGAGCTGAACAGATCAGAGGATTTTGTGAACAAATTATGCAATAAAATGCCAAGACAGAGAATGACAGAGGAAAGGGGGAGAAATTGTAAAAAGAGCGGCAAAAGCAAAAAAAAAAAAGTCAGAGGAAAGTGTCAAGCAAAGCATGAATGAGAGAAAGAGATCAAATGAATAATTTACCATTATATATGCAACCCTGTCTCCTAGAAATTCAGTTTATTTACAGCCAATTTATTTTTCCAGTTACATGTTGAAGGAAATCTAATTGCTGCCGGGATGTTTCCAGGGAACACAGCGCTACATTTTTGTAGACAACAGAACTTGTTTTTGGGTCTGTTTCCAGCGGCGGTGTGAGAACATCAACACACCCACTGTTCGCTTTGACATTCCTGGACAATGAGCTGCTTTATTCACACATGAGCTCAACCGCATGCTACTAGCACCAAGGACGAGGAAGCAGGCAGGTCATCACCCGTGCCAAATAATTCAGACATTTGCCTTCACACATACACTTTAATTCGTATGTCTGCAAAACGTAAGGGAAGCAGTGCATGTGTCAAAGGGACTCTGTGTGCATTGATCTGTTTGTTTGTGCATACGCTTGTGAAAAAAATCTAATTTCTTCACCTAAAGACGGATAGTCTCGGTTTATTTAATGGGTGTTTGTACCATTTTATATTAAGCAAGAATCCTGGATCTTGTTTTTTGTACTTCCACCAGCTTCACTAAAGAGCGCCTGTTAGGTCAGTCAGCAGAGCCATGCAGTGCTTCCCTATAACGAAACAGCAATCTTTCCTGTACCTCAACCAGATTGCTGTGAGTTAATAAAAAACTGAACCAAGAAATGGTTGATTTTCTACAAATGAATTCTGCAGGACAAGAAATCAAAAACAGTCAAAAAATGTGTGAGCAGCATGGTGGCTTAGCAGTTGGTACTGTTGCCTCACAGCAAGGTTCAAATCCAGGTCCTTTCATATATCAGAAAGAGGGTTCTGGGTTCGATGCCTGGCTGGGTGACTTTTCTGTGTGAAGTTTGCATGTTCTCCACGTGTATGCGTGGGTTTCCTCTGGGTACTCCGGCTTCCTCCCATCGTCCAAAGACATGCAGGTTAGGTTAAATGGTGACTCTAAATCACTCATAAGTATTAATGGTTGTTTGTTGTCAGCCCTTTGATGAACTGGCGACCTGTCCAGGGTGTGCCCCACCTTCCCCCAGTGTCAGCTGGGATTGTTTCCAGCCCCCTGTGACCCTGCAAAGGATGAACGTTTATGGATAATGGCGTCAGAAAAATCTTGCAAATGTGTTCAATGTCAGCTTTTTGTTTCTTCACAGCTTATGTTAACTGTGTGAAATTACTTATTATTCAGTATCTAAATGACACAAGTATTCTGTGCAGCATTGTGCCTTCATCAAAACATATCTGCTGTTACAAAATTAGCAATACAGAAACAAACTTTCACGGCTACAGAATTACTATATTTAGCTTCTCATTGAAGTAACTTTGACCTTTCAGTCAGCTTGCAAATTAGATGCATGACAAACAGCCAACTACACCTTTGACTTTCTCTCTGTTTGAAGCTTAACAAGTCGCACTCAATCCCAGCCCTGCATGCATACTCACAAGCACACAAACAAACATTGTCCATGTCTGCAGACTGCTAACTGGCTCAACTGTTAGCCAATAAATCAAAGCGTATCTTTGTCTGCTGGATGGTTAGACACTAAACACATACCCTTGAAAAAAACAGTTGGCAGCGCCACACACAATTAGGTAGCCTGCAACGGGATCCCTTCGGGTTAAAAGCATCAACTAGCCCGCGTATGGCATTATTTGGAATTCTCTTTCAACAAAAAAACATCCGCATGAAAGTGGGACTTGTTTGGCTGCAAGTGTTTGTTTGCGTGTGCACACACTTGCCATTTGCATGCCAAGGTTTCTCCGCAAAACAGTTGAGCATACCTACAGGGATCAAACGAGCTGCAGTGCACCAGCCCCTCAAGCCTGCTCTGCATGCTTTATGTGTCTGACGGTAACAATATGCATGCATTTCCACATTCAAAGAGACCAGTTAATATTTGAATAAATTGCAAACTGACAGAGCATGCTTTAGAAAATCAGAATGAATAATGTGCAATGGATTTCCTTCTTGATATGTTCAGTTAGTCTTATACTATATTTCTGTAAAATGAGAGGATAAGGAATAAGAAAAGCATTGAGGAAGAGAAAATGATTAAATGATGACCTAAAACCAAGGGGAAGAAAGTAACATAATAAACATGCTAACAGTGTTCTCCTCTTCAAGGTAAAGTCTGACACAAATATATTTAACTGAAACCTTGGTCAAATTTTTACCATAGCTGAGAAATATAACTGGGTCCCAGCTATGTTTGCCAAGTTAAATACATGCTGATGCATTAGTATCACATACAGCTTGTCTGCTTGATAGCTGCAGACATATCAGTGAAACCTTGCCTCCAGCTAGACGGAGAGTGAGCAGAATCTAACCATCCAATCTACAGAGCCTCTCCAGGTGAGCTGAGCTCTAGAAACCCGGCTCTCTGTTGTCTGAGTCACCAGCTGCAACGTTAGCACACAACCGAATCTATCCGACACAGAGCTGCAGCCTGCTGCTTCAAAGACCTTCTTCAAAATATTCCCCTCCGCCTCTCCATCTCCAGCGATCTCTCTGCCACTTTGTACCTGCAACAGTAGGCTGAAAGCTCTCCCTCTGCCTTGTCAAACGAGGAGAATAGGCTTTGAGGTGCTATCTCACTGAACGCGCCATATTTCGAACAGATGAAGCACACAAAGGTTGGAATATATAGAACAAGACGAGTGAAACACGTCTGTTACTAAGACAAGGGTGAAATTTGAAGCATTAGTATGCATGAGTGCATCTGCATGTGCATGCAGTCGTGAGCACATATATGTGTCTTGCTTTACAGATGATGATTAGGAACAATGACATTTAGTTTGGTAAATGCCAGAGCCTAATGGGCAGAGTTAAGAACAGTTAATGATGTCTGGTGTGAGGCGCAGCTGATTTACTGTGAAGACATTAGAAAGACGGAGAGACCTGTTTTCTCAAACAGGCAGAGCTCCGGTTTAGGTGCAGTGGAAAGGAAGGGTCCTGGCACTTAAAAACCACTAATGGCTGCCACCCACTGATTCCTTTTGCCTCCATTCCTCTCTTAATTCCTTTGGGTTTACTATTTGTGTCCTCCTTTTTTAAAAAAAGCTGACTACCCACCATCAACATCTTCAGTCTCCCATTTCCTCCTATTCGGACTCACCTCCCCCCCTCGTCCAATCATTTCCTCCCCCAGTCCTACTCCGGCATAAATCACCTCTCTGCGATAGTTTTAATGGCTTTTTAATGAGCCTAATGTTTTCTGTTTTAATGAACTTCTTACGTCAGCCTTAATCATTTTAGGGGGATGAAAAATGATTGAGAAATGGCCTACATTAATTTAATTTACTGTTCAATCTGCACAGCCCTCTTTACAACCCTGGGAAGGCCAGGGCAAGTAGGAAAAAGAGGAAGGAGGGAGGAAACGAGGGAGGAACAGAGGATGGTAGTAGATCCATGGAATGGGGTAAGAGAGATTTTAAAGGAAATAAGCAGGAAAATTGAGGAAAACGGGTGTGAAAGAAGAATTAGGCGATATAAAGAGAGGAGGGATTGGATAAAAAGAGAACAGGAATGGACTGAGTGGTGTGGAAGCAGTAATTTATGAGGCCATGCTATAGGCTTGTTGTTCAGGCTTATCTCCAATTAGGCTGCATTGTTGAGGCCTGCCAATGCTGGTTTCTACCACTCTGTGAGACCAGCAGATTTACATAGCCATTAACACAGCAGGCCCTGAACAAATGAGCACAATATTCGGCATCTGTTGCTTTATGTCTGAGCTTTCTCTCCTGCTTTTGTTGCTTCGCGCTCATTCTTGCTCTAACTTTATTTTTAAACTTTCACCATCGGTCTTTCTCCTGAGTGACACTTATAGTTGTAATTTTGCCAACTTCAAATTAACGGAGCCATAAAGCAGCTGGTGGGGCCTTATAATATAGGAGCGGAGTATCATCTCAGCCTGTATGCGGTATACCTTTGTACGTTTACCCAAGGACACCTTACCTTGCCAGCACGCTGTGAGAGTCAGCCCTCCGTTTCACTGTGTTGATAGTAAGAGGCTGCGAATATGCCAAGGCTGGCTGCCAAGATTGCTTTGCACTACCTGAGCTAAGTTGTCCTTTACGGTTTGTGTGTGCGTGCGGGTGTACGGCTTGTCTGTCCTCAAGGCTGGAAGCATTTCCATGCATCACTGATTATGTGAAAAATCACAGCTGTGACTGGTTACTATAAGTGCTGATGTGTAATGATCCAGTGCTGGATTTGTGTGCGGGTGGACACAGGTCTTGGAAGGAATGAGAATGTTAATGCAAAATGAAACAAAACACATATATTATGCCATTAAAGACAGATCACTGTCACCTGTGATGTTTTTCATATAGCTGTTTAGCTTGTACACAGCTGGTTGTGCGTTTTTTATGCATGTGTGACAGATGTGCTTGTCTCCTAGCAGACGGACACGTTGACCCCAGCTCCGCCCTAACACTGGCTCAAAGATGAGATTCAGAGGAAGGATACAGTCTGCTCCGTCCCCCAGAGTATAGACTGATATCTTCCTGTCTGCTTAAGACACACAACATGCAGATCCTCTACAGTAGGCTGCCTTCACACCATTTCTGTAATACTATCTACCTGTCTCAGCCCAGCAATCACTTCGCTATTTTTCCTCTCTCGGTTAATGTCCAGCCGTCAATTTCCTCTCCTGTGTCCTTCCATCACTTTGCTTATACTCTGCTTTGCCAGTCCCCACTTTGCAAATAATTTCAGACTTGTTGTTGTTGGGGTCCAGGAATCAGAAATAAAAACAGCTGCGTATTTCAGATGCATGCTATCATTGTCAGAAAATCTGTTCTACTTTCACTTGAGTGGGTTTGACAAACAGTTTCTTGTTAGAAAATCTTGATGAAAAATACAGCCACCATAGTGTTTTTTTTTGCTTGTTTTATGTTGTTTTGCAACATTGTTAGGTATAAAGTGTAATTTGAAAGGAAGTGATATTGTTGAGATCGGATCAGATTTGTTTCAAAGTAGATAAGAGACACTTGTCAACATACTTGATATTCTGGTGTTGTGGCCTTGAACATATTGAGAGAGCTGTGGTGAATAACTTTTGTATTGTTTGAATGTGAAGCCAGGTGTATTTCGAAGAATGTGTTTGTAATTTGTTGCAGTTGTGGTGGGATATAATTTCATGAGTTATTTATTGTACAGCAGGTGGCCAAATGGCAGACACAGGCACTCAGAGCCATCATTTAGCCACTTGAAAATTATGTTGTTTAGATGACTGAGCAGGGGTGTTCCCATTAGTGCTGAATGTAAGGGCGTTATCACACAATTTTAATATCCTTCTAAACACATTTACACAATTCACAGCAGCCTGAAGCCGGCCAAAATGAAAGTTATGATATTGTAACCCTAGTTTATAAGCAGGCTAAGTACAGGAAGAGCCCTCTACTTGACTCTGTGGGTAAACTTTGCTCCAGTACCACACAAGCATTGATCTGTTGCATGTGAGTAGCAGGAAAAGCAGCCTCTATACGCATGCCATTACAAGCTTATTTAGGTAGCGGTGTAGGAACAGCAGGGTCTAGAGGGCTTCACCTGTGCTTAAAGTGGGTTACAATGTCATAACCTTGGTTCCCTCTTACGCATTCTGTTTATGGGGACAGTGGGTGAACCAGATGAATGTGTGACATGTCAGCAGACTAGTCTCACTGACACTGACTACTTGCAGCTCTCCAACTTTTTATTAATCACTCTGCAGCAGAGTGTAGGGGGCTCACTCACACTAAATTTACCGAGAGGTGCGTGGAATCGTAACCCTACAGGGGTCAAAAATATGTACCAGACACCCTGTATACCTTACACCCAAGGTCACTCCCCAAGAAACACAGGGAAATAAAGTACATGGCAACCAGGAGGGGTCAGGTGTAACGAAGTTGACATGCTTATCATCCTTTTCACCAGTCATGAGTCCTTTCAGCCAGGACAGATCCTGTAAAGGGGTCTGACATGTCCAAGAGATAAAAACCATTAGCGACCATGCATATGTCCTTGACATGGATTCTATGTTGAAAAATGATTTCAATTGACTTGTGCAAATTAAGCGTGCTCATTTTCTAGGAACGGTTAAGTTGGTTGGTCAGTCCTCCACTTCAGCTCAGGCTAAATGTTACTGTTGGGTGGATTTCATGACTTCCCCATCAGTCTTCTCTGTATTTTGCGCTTATGCTAATAAACAAATTAATACACTTAGCTTAGATGGCCTATATTTTTGATTTTTGCTAGATATCAGAATGTTGGCATTTTTATTATGCATGACAGCATGCAGCATTAATTTCGAAGTACTGCTTTTTACAGTCTCATGGTTGCTACTGGGGCTCACTCACAGCACACAACATGTCATTCCACCTAACCTGGCGATCTAAACTTGCATAACCAGCAGCTGCGATTTGAGCTGGGAAGCCACATAAATGGGCTGAGGAGAAATATCCATGAAACTTATACTGTTGTAATTTAACTAACAGAAGAATCTAGCACCACAAGATACCTATTTGTATGTTTTCTAATTTTACATAGCAACAACATACTACATCTGTTTGGTTCTCCCATTTGGTAATTATACCTCTATGGTAGTTATGTATTGGCCTTAACTAACACCTCATTCAAGCACAGGATGATTCATAAGGGTACTTGGATTGAAGATCATCAGTCTTGCTATCTTACCATCAAATCTTCAGAAAGCAGGCCCCAACCAATTGTGGAACATTTGATCTAGGAGAATTAATGAGGATCCAGTCCTAGTCGTACAACAATGGATTGGCTCATTATCCTTGCAGGGTAACTGGGGGAGGTCATGGAAGTTTGCCAATCTAGTCCACATGTGTCTCAAGGTCTTGGAGAAGGTTTACAACCGTATCATGTGTCTGGTGCTGTAGCATAGGGTAATGATGCTATTGCTACTAACCATGTGGTCATTATATAAGCAGAATGAGACCTGTGTCCATTATTTCAGCAGGCAGTGAAACATGTCTTAGTGCGTTGTTGGTGATTCTCCATGGGATTTTCATGGATAGAATCAACAGGTACAGCTTAGAGGAGGAGTATGTGCAATATCTGTATCACTCATCAATAGTAAGTCTCATTGTCTGTCATGTTTTTTTTTCATACATAATTTATTTATTCTCCAGTCTAGCTGATAGTTACTCTAAATAAACCTTTTTAATGTGGACCACCTAAATGTCCAAAGATTGTTAGCTCCTTTAACTTGTTAGTCACTGCCTTCACATTTTATCTTTCTTCTTATGTTACCTTTTTAAATCTGTACATGTCTTCACAGACCTTCTGAGCTGACCCATCAGCCAATCTCCAGACCTTCAAACTGACACATTATGTAACTGTCTCCACACAGGCAGGTAGACCAGATATGTCACAGTCAATCTACTCCCCCAGGATTTTAACAAGCTAAAGTGGATGTACTGGCTGTTTCACAGGCCATGCACCCACCATGGCCATGCCCAAATGTGTGTCAATGTGTGTGTGTTGAATGCATGTGTCTGTGTATATTCATGCTTGCACATATGTACAGTATGTGCAAACACATCTAGAGATCCCCCGCCTTAGGACACTTATGTAAGACTGTCCAGACAGGTGATGAGATGGTGGGAAAAGGCCAGAAAGCAAAGTGAGAGACAGCATGACGTGCATGTGTCTCTGTCTGTCTGTCCATCTGCCTGTCAAGGTATGTAGGTAGGTGGGTTGCTGGAGGGTAATTAAATGTATTTTTGTCAGCCAACCAGCTCTGGCTCCCTTATCAGACATGGGAAACCACAGGAGTAGAAAGAAACCAGATGGGTCATGGCCAACAGGGGTGTTTGTGTGTGTGAATTGATGTGTAGGCGGGTGGGTTAGAAAGAATGAGACAGCTCTAATTCCCAGACACCACCCTTCGGGGGCTGGAAGTGGAATTGAGCATAGTCTATAAGGGACAGACAGCTTCTCTTAATACGCCCAGTAATGTTTTCACTCACACTGAACTGAGGGAGATTTAATCTTTTCCTGGATGCACATAAATGGAGCACAAGCCCTCACACAGTCTTTGTGATTATGAAGCCGAGAATGCTAAGGTGATCGTTTATCCCAAGCTGTGCTGGATAGATCAAATTTCTGAAGAATGTGTGTGCAGATGTGCAGATTTACAGTTTTGAAAGGTTGTGTTTGACATCTCATGATCAGTTTGGACTCGCAATCTTTGTTTTTTTTACCTTGTTTAGTCAGCACAATTTTCTAGTATGCCTAAAGCACTCTGCAGACGAGATGCATCATCTTTATGACAAGCTTGGGGGCTCTGCATCCATCCCTATCTGTGAATAAACTTCAGGGTTTGTAATTCACCTTCTGTCCTTCGCAGTCCTTTGAGATCGTACTATGGCCATTAGGTCGGTTACTAAGTAAATAAGTCATGGAGGGCCCAAGAACAAATTTTCAAAGAGACATGTGCTATCTGCGAGATATATGTCATGGGAAATTGCTGGAGCTCAAGTAATTTCAATATATCAAGAAACTGATTTCAGGGCAGCATTTCACGACCCCACTATAATATTTCTTTGTTGCTCTTGAAGGACCATTGTCCTCCAATGAAATCATGTCTTTTTGTTTCAGGTGTGCAGTTATTTTAACATATCAAAAATTAAATTGGGAAAAGTGTAACTTGAAAAGTAATTATTTAATCAAAGGTAAGTTGGTTATATGCACATGCTGCGCCTAGTCTACTTTGCAAGTGGCCAAGTTGGGAAGTTATTTTCTGATCAGCAACAACTTACCTAATTAGGCCCATATGATTAATGATATGAACACTGGAAAGTCCCATATTCAACTTCCTTGCCTCCCCTAATGTATGCAATGCTAGCTGGCAGCAAAGTAGTAAATTAGCTAGCAGCTAAGAAGACACAACATGAAAACGAGTCAAAGGGAGTCACATTTCTCCTCTTTGAGAAGAGGCTAACAACCACTGCACCTGCGTCAAGCCAACATGTTTAGCCGCAGTCTGTCTCCTGAATAGAGGAGAAATTTCACCCCTTTATCAGATTCCTGATAAGACAGAAAAATTGCCCAATGATAAATAAATTATGGCAAACATTTGATTAATTTAGGAAGATATAGTATTTGGTCATAAGACATTGTTGTCATGATAAGAAACCTTTGTTGTTTTACATCTTTCTTTCATTTTTTTTTTTTTTTTTAAATCATCCAGTGTAAGCAGGAAACAGTGCACATATCCTGTTCAGTAGTTTTTAGGTAAAATACTTTGTTTAAATTTTGCATTAAGATCACTTTAAATAAATACCTCTATGAATCACTATGTCATCAAATACATTAGGATAAGGAAATTTTTGACTCCCAGTTTTAAGTTTTCCATTCTGTGGATGGTATTGACACAGAAATCAGACCCACACCTGCACCTTATTTGAATAAATTGATAATACTCTCCCCGGATCAAGTTTTGTGACTGATGGAGATTTTCTGAAGAAAGACATCAAAACCAACCCATATAATCTTGGATTTACCTTGGTGCAAGGCCAAAACCTATTTTGTGAAATCGAGTGACATTAATACAAGCCTAAGGCTGGTAGGACCCCTGCTGTCACTAATGCTTGTTGTGTAATGTTAAGAGTACACTTATAAGTGTTATAAGTGGGTTCAATCCACGGCCGAGTCATGCCAAAGACTAGCCTGTAAAAATGGTACCTGAACTCAGCATCAAGGGGTGGTTTGGGGTGAAGTCCATGTAACATACTAGCATCATTTTCAGGGGGTGTATTTATACATCAAGCTGCCTCATGCTACAGAAACAGGTGATAGGCTCCTGGCCAGTGGGCCTTCATGGCTCTCAAAGGCTACTTACTTACACTTATAAATGTGCCAAGCACCATAGTCGGTGACTCAGAAAATGATTCACAAACTCACGATGCTATTTAAACCAGAACATAATACTGAACCATTTGGCTGTGAAAAACAATAATAATAACAATAGTGATAATAAAATAAAAATTAGAAAATGATCATTTTCAACCATGCGTTTCCATTATGTGGAAACTAATAACAGTTTAGTCAGTTTGTTGCCTCTACAAAGTATAAAAACTATGAGTAACATGGCAAGTTTCTAACATGCAGTAATGTGACATAAATGCATACAGGTGTAGAAGGATGGAAAGAGAAAGGAGCTCAATGTATAATGGGAAGTCCCTAAAATCTTTATTGTAGTGTTTAGGGGCTGGTCCAAGGCAAGCATGATCCTACCCCAAGTGTAAGCTCTGTCACAAAAAAGGAAAGATTTACGCCTACTCTACTTAGGAGGTGCCTCCCTCACCGAAACTGGGAGATGGTTCCACATGAGAGGGCCTTTATAGCTGAAGGTTTTGGCTCTGGCTGTAATTTTGGAGACTTTAGAGCAGCAAGTAAGCCTGCATTCTGAAACCACAATGTTCTAGATGGGTAATATAAGCTCTTTAGGATATGATAGTGAATAGACATTAAAGGCTTTTTAGGTGAGAAAAAGGACTGATTTTATAGGTAAGTCAGTGCAGTAATGCCAATATGGGAGAAATGCAATATTTGTTGTCTTAGTTCTGTGGATATAAAGGGACCAAACACAGAACCTTGTGGAACTCTGTGTGATTCATCATTAAAACGCAATTGAAAACGAATTGACAAATAGGTCTCAGACCAGCTCAGCACGGTTCCCTCAATGCCAATTTAATCCAGTAATTCCAGTGTCTGTAACAGGATGTGTGGTCAGTGGTGTCAAATGCAGTACTAAGATCTAACAAGACAAGTACAGAGACAAGTCCTTTGTCAGATGCTCTTAGGAAAGTTATTTGTATCATCTGATGGACTTCTTTCTCAAGGATCTGAGGGAGAGAAAGGGGAGGTTACATATGGGTCTACAGTTAAATAAAGCCCCTGCAACGAGTTTTTGAAGAAGAGCTCTAATTAGAGCTAGTTGAAAGGAAAAG